>CM034149.1:909897159-910115261 GCA_019776745.2 Taxus chinensis | reverse complement strand
GACGGGGGCACTAGCCTAAACATCATCTCTTCAAAAGCCTTCCAACAAATGAATATCCCTTCTAGCTGCATGTGTGCCAACCCCATCATGTTGCGGTCATTCAATGATGCTATTACTTCTACCTTAGGCACCGTGATCCTTAACATTCGTGTTGGACCATGTACTTTACCCTAACTCTTCTATGTCCTTGAGGGAGAGTTCCAATACAATATGTTGTTAGGCCGCCCTTGGATCCGGGCTATGGGATGCGTTCCCTCCACCTTACATAGGTGCAAAAAATTTGAGTACGAGGGGAAGTCCTACACCATAAAATCTGATCCTCCCCCCTTCAAAACCTGCAATATGTTATATCACCCTAATGATGTGCTTGTACCAGTCAAGACACCCATTCATCCAACCCAACCATCCACTTCAACCACACTTCAACCATCTACCTCAACCGCACCCACACCTTCAACCAATGAAACCGCCGTCGCAAATACCACTTCCTTTCCCACAGCTAACATCCTAGCCTCAGACCCCTTAGTAGATGTTTTCCAAGACCTTACGCTGGGGGAATACCACCTATATAACGTTAGTTCTTTCCATACCCCACAGGAGTACGGACAGTTACATGCGCATCCTACCTACGACCGTCACGTGGGGGAGGTAATCCCCTATGGACCACCTCATTGCCGAACCAACCTAACGTATGGGGGTGTCGACGCATCCTCTGTTACCCCTGAACCTCCTTTTGAGGTGGTTCCCTTCCAATCCTATTTTCAATACCTGACAAATCATCATTTCGCCCTAACCTTCTTGACTCGCTGTGCTTGGAAAGGCTTTGGTTTTGGTCTTTATGAACAAGGCCGACATACACTCATTCCCATGACTACACGCAAACACAATGATCGTAGTGGTCTCGGTTTTCCTGAAACACTTACACCGGAGAAACCTCATGTCAGTTGTATCCTGGAAGATGACGACGTCACCCCTACCAAACCATCATCACCCATTTTTCCATCGTCACCCACAGAGTCGATAGACCCTGAATCTTTCCCTCCTAACTTTTTTTTTTCATAAATGCTATCTTCCTAGGTCCTCTCACTTATCAACGCGATAATGAGGACCCATCTTCTCTTCCCCTTCTATATCCTAACATGATTGAAGAGGATTCGCCTTCGATTAATGTTGTTGAGTGCCAGGATGACGACTCCATCCTCACTTACCTTGGTGCAGACGACTCCTATATTCAACGCGCCTTACCGTCTGAAACTCAAACCATGTTGAACGATTCAACTATAGAAATCAACATCCACACAGAGGAGGATCCTCACATTGTGAAGATCAGACAATCCCTTAGCGCATCAGAACAAGTCACCTTTACTACCTTTCTCCGTACCCGCAACCAAGCTTTCGCTTGGTCCTACGCTGACATGCCAGGAATTGATCCTGACATTACTATCCATAACATCACCCTAAATCCCGATTCCAAACCAGTCAAACAAAAACTGAGAAAAATGCATCCACGCATTGCCCTCTTGGTCAAAGAAGAGCTTTAATGACTTCTTTCTGTTTCCTTCATCTTGCCTATTGACTATCCTCAATGGATTTCTAACATCGTACCTGCCACTAAAGCGACGGGGGGACTTCGGATATGCACGAATTTCCGAGACCTTAACCTTGCTTGCCCCAAGGATGACTTCCCCCTCCCAAGTATTGATCAACTTATTGATCTCACTACGGACCATGAAATGCTTTCTCTCATGGATGGCTTTTCGGGATACAACCAAATTTTGGTTGCCCCTGCCGATCAACATAAAACTACCTTCATAACTCCTTGGGGAACCTTCTGTTATTGTGTCATGTCGTTTGGCCTTAAGAATGCTGGTGTGACCTATCAGCGGGCTATGACTTACATTTTTCATGACATTATGCACACTATCCTTGAGGATTATGTCGATGATCTTCTTGGCAAATATAAACATCGCAGTGAACATCTCAATGTTTTAACCATTATTTTCGGTCTCCTGTTACAATATTCGGTCCAGCTTCAACCAAAGAAATGTGTCTTTGGTGTTCTTTCGGGAAAAATTCTTGGCTTTATCGTCTCTTTGCGTGGCATTGAGGTCGATCCATCTAAATTCAAAGCTATCCTAGAAATGCCCCCACCCAAAAACCTCAAACAATTACGTAGTTTACAGGGTAAACTTCAATCTATCCAGCGTTTCATTTCCCAACTCTCAGATCGATGTCAGCCTTTTCATCACCTTATTAAAAAGGACATTGCCTTTCAATGGAGCGAAGAGTGTCACCAAGCCTTTGAAGCTCTCAAAGCCTATCTCTTGCAACCACCCGTGCTTATCCCACCACAGGACGATCGCCATTTCTACCTTTACCTTTCCACCACCGACCACGCCGTAGGATCCATGCTCGCACATCGTGACTCTGAGCATCGAGAACAAGCCGTTTATTATATAAGTCGAACTCTCATGGATTACGAGACTAGGTATACACATGTAGAAAAACTGTGCCTAGCCCTATCATTCGTAGCCACCAAACTCTGACACTACCTCCTGAATCACAAAAATTTTGTCATCACCAACGCGGACCCCATTCATTATATGTATGCCAAACCTCATCTAAACCAATGCATCGCCCGATGGCTTATGCTCCTTGCTGACCTTGATCTTGAATTTATACACCAGAAGTCAATCAAAGGACAAACCATTGCCGATCAACTCGCGGAAGCCCCTGTACCAGGTGTGCAATTTACCAACTTTAATTTCCCTGATGAACTCATCGCCACTCTTTCACTCAGGGAAGAGTCGTATCCAATGACCCTCTTCTTCGATGGATCCAAATACCAGCGCGGCGAAGGAGCCGGCGTTGTTCTCATTCCTCTCGATGCTGAGCCTATGCCTCTTTCATTCCGACTCGATTTCCCCTGCACTAATAATACAGCGGAATACGAGGCCCTTGTTTTGGGTCTCCAGGTTGCGTTACACTTGGGTGTCAAATATATTAAAATTTTTGGTGACTCTCAATTGGTAGTCAATCAAGTTATGGGCATCTACCAATGTAAAAATGAGGAACTTCAAAAGTACAAACATTACGTGGATTCACTTTTGACCTCATTTACTCGTTATTCTATCCAGACCATTCCCCACTCCACTAACAAATTTGGGGATATTATGGCTTGCTTAGCCTTGCAAATTCCTGCCTCACCAACTGACTCTGACATATTCGTCTTGGTCCAACAACTCTTTGCCCCATCCTACTCAGCCGCGGTTGTTTGTATGATAAATAATGTGTTTGCTAATTCGTAGGATACCTGGTACCACCAATTTCACGACTACCTTACAACCTCCGTTCTCCCACCTGACCTTACTAGTACTGGAAAACATGCTTTTCTTAAACGTGTTTCTCGTTATGTTGTCATGGGGGGACTCCTTTATAAATGTGGCTTTGATGGCATCCTCCTTCGATGTCTAACCGGTGCGGAGGTCACCTATACCATCCAACAAATCCACGACAGTATTTGTGGCGGACATTTTAGTGGCCTTGCCATGGCTAAACGAATCCTTTGCCTAGGTTATTATTGGCCTACTCTTAATAATGATGGCTACGAATATGTTAAGCGTTGTGTTATGTGTCAACAACATGCCAACCTTCAACATACTCCTAGCCATCCGCTACAGGTCGCACGAGATCTTTGGCCTTTCTCAAAATGGGGTTTAGACCTTATTGGTGAGATTCACCCGCCCTCTTCGCAATGTCACCGTTGGATAATCACAGAAACCGAATATTATACAAAATGGGTGGAGGCCATTCCACTCATTTCAATCAAAAAATAAAAAATCATCGAATTCATTAACCATCACATTATCTGTCGTTTTGGTATTCCTCATCATCTAATAACAGATAATGGTAAATATTTCAAAAATAAGTTGTTACAAGACCTTTGTGACAACTTTGGTATCAAATTTAGTTTCTCATCACCTTACTATCCACAGGCCAATGGTCAAGCTGAATCTTCTAATAAAACCCTAACAAAAATCCTCATGAAAGTTGTCAATGAGTCCAGAAGAAATTGGCATGATCACGTCCCCTTTGCCCTTTGGGCTTATCGTACTAGCATTCATACCTCCACTAATGCCACACCTTTTTCTTTGGTATATGGTACCGAGGCTATCTTGCCTCTCGAAATACAAATACCTTCCCTCCGAATATCTCTTCAGGATATTCTCACTAACAACGATTTCCGCCAAGAGCGGTTAGCCCAATTGGAGCTTCTCGACGAGCGTCATCTTATAGCTCTTGATCACCTTCAAATCTACCAAAAACGCATCAAGCGTGCTTATGATAAGTGACTTCATGAGCGTACCTTTAAGGTTGGTGATCTTGTCCTCAAAGAGAATCAACATGTAACCAAACTAGAAAAGAGCAAACATGGAAAATTTGCTCCTAATTGGATTGGGCCTTACATTATCACTCACACTTATGGATCAGGCACTTATCGTTTAGCTTCATTTAATGGTAAACCTGAGCCTGAGCCCCTTAATGCCTTACATCTTCATCCATTCTACTATTGAAATTAGTGTTATATCACTTCTTATCTACCTTACGCTCGTCCCTTGAGCTCATTTACCACCGCATACACTTTGTTTCTTACATCTCAAAATCAAATCAGGCTCACATAGTTTGATTATCACCTCCCCTTAAAAGATGCCTTCCCCTTTTTAGTCTAGTCCATGACTTCAAAGTATCAAAATGACACATTCTTAATTAAACACTTATGGGATTTTCTTGAGTCAAACTTCCTACAAAACTAGATGCTTTATGCCCAACGAACATCTAGACCTCTAAATTATACAATAGACTGCTCCCATGAAGGACAGCTATATGCCAAACTATTGCTACTATTATATATAGACTTCTCCCCCGAAGGACAGCTATACATAAACACCGCATCTGCTACTATAAATAGACTACTCCCTTGAAGACAACTATACACAGTCAGCCTTTATCAGAAGCTTCTCACATTGATCCGCTTCGTGAAGACCTCGAGAACAACAAAATATATATCCCATGTAAACTTCCCGCATTGATCAGTCTATGTCCAAAAACATAAAAAGTAGTATTCCAAAAAAGAACTTTTGAGTCATGGACTTGTCTATTTAGGTTTTGGTCCTCTTTCGTCAGAATAATCACCTTGTAACATGCTCTCAGCACCCTCGCCCATATCTACCACCTCACCTCACCATCTGTCAAAGAAACAAAACTCAAGGGACGTGACGTAATACCCGATATGTTGTGATTATACAACTCTTTTCACCTATCGACTTCTCGTCTATGCAAGGTACCTAGAGGTTCAAGCTCATTCTATGTTAATACGTGGTTTGTTTGGCTCTTCTCAACTATGAGACACTTTCACCTCTTTTTCTCGACTCTAGGATTGTATGTTGACTTTAATCAGGACACGATTCCCTACTACTCGGGTATGCTAACTTCCGCTTCACCTATACCTACACCAACAACATTACCCTACCAACACCAACAACATTACCCTACCAACATCAAATTTTTACCAACCAAAAAATTGCCTAACCACAACCAAATTGCCTGAATTCACCTCTCCCTGGTACTAAGGGAGAACTACATCAGTCTGAGGCCCTTCCTTGCTCTATGCAATGGGCTATGTAGGCAGCACTTAGGAGACACGGGGTCTCCCAAGGTTAGCTCGACCATCCCCTACCATACCCTATCAGGTGTTGTAAATATAAATATTTTTTGTGTATTTCTATTTGCCAACATTCATCTTTATCCTTTTTCAAACAAAACAAAAACAACATTAAAAAAAACAACCATTCTTATTATTCTCATCACTCAAAACCACATACATCTTTAGTTTTATTTTAGATGTTAAATAAATACATCTTCTCTATCATCGACTCACAGGTCGACATCCTTATTTATTCTTATATTCCTATGAAATTCACTTAGATCCTTGCACCTCCTCCCGAATTAGGTGGTGATCATGATCGTCGATGCCCCTCAGTTGGCCTCTCCATCCTCAAAGGTGCCACTGCCACTGGTTCCTCCCACTGATCCACCAACATCTCCTGTAACATATGAATACATCCTCTCGTGTGGAGGAATCTTGCCTCCAGTCTCTCCACTCGTAACTGTGAAACCTCTAACAATCCCATTGTCTCATTCACCTATGTTTGAAGCTGGTGATCCAAATCCTGCAGATGATCTCTCTTTGCTGTAATCACATTTATGTCTGGGCACTCACGTGCACCTCGCAGCTCTACTACCCACCATAATCTATAGGCCTCTGTCGTTCCCGCATCCATTACCCTATGATCAGCTGCTATCTCTTCTGGCCCTTCTGCAGGTGTATGCCGGGGAGGTGAGAATGCTACCTCGGTATCAATCCTCATCTATGGTCTATATGTCATAGGTATATCCTGGACGAACCCAAATTATCGCCGCACGCGATCTAGAGAAATCCTCTCGTACTCACCCGGCCTGTGCCCTGCGATCCACCTCAATCGCTCTACACCCCTCAACTAATCAGCTATGTTCTCTGTCACCATATAGTTCCCGTAAGGCCTCCAACAAATATCCGCAATCGTCACCATCTCCCATACCTGTCTATAATACTCGATGTCATCTATCACGGCCTGGGATCTCACTTCTTGTTCTGTCTAGACCCATCGTCTGAATCCCAACCTTTGCACTGGTGCCTCTCCCGACTCAATGGGTCGGCCTATTGGATGCACACAAACAATATTCTCATAGGCCCAACAATGTAATAAGTACGAACAATCCAGTGTCGTCCTGTGTTTTCGCTTGCAGGCCCATAAACCCCTATATAAATCTGCCAGATATGCGGGTGCCCATGCGAAAGTTACGCTCATTTCTATCATTTCCCAAATAACACTCATCAATGCTTTGGGAAATCTTCCACCTTCCACCCTCAGTAATGCATAATACCCCACCGCTATCATTAATAACACGGCCAACCTTGTCTTCTTAGGGTGTGTTGCATACATTGTACCATACGTAAATGTTAAACCTCGCTGTGTCAAATCTCGTGCAGCTGAACCAAATACTATTGTTATCGCTGCCCACCCCGCGCTAGGCAACGCCTGATACACTATTTTTCCTATCATTGGGAGTCTCAAAATATGGAACACATCTTCCAAAGTCACTGTCATCTCCCCTGTTGGCAGATAGAAGGTATTATTTTCTGGATTCCATCTCTCAATCAACGCCTGCAACATAGCATGGTTACGTGTGATTCTTGAATAATAGCGGATTCCACTTAACCCCAATTGATTTATCAATGCCCATTCAGCTGGTGTTACATCCGCTCAGATTCATGACAACAACGCTGGTACCGTATCATTCATCCTTAACCCTGCTTCCGCCTGCATACATCAAAACGACACATAATTATTCAATAAAACAAATCTCCACGGGTTTTTTCTCAAAATTCTAGAAACTCCTACAGTAACCGATATCGGTTATAGATAACCGGTACCGGTTTGCTAACCGATACCGGTTATCTCTAAACGATACCGGTCACTGTAAAAAATGTACCTACCCTGCTTAAAACATACACCTATGATAATTATTTTGCCCGTTTACTCCTATTTATACCTAAAAACATACGTGACCACCCTATTTACCTACCCCATAGCACTCACCCCATCCCCAACCCTTGCCTATCACCTTTTCTTTCTCTTCTTTACCCACTTACACTTCTCTCCTCCTATTCACAAAACATGCAAGAATCAAATTACAACCAAACAGTTTACCTCTCGGAATGCAGCAGCTTGGGGCGGAACATGTCTTCCCCCTTGTCCCTGCCTGGTGGATGCTTCTCCTCGTTCAGCCATGTTCACCACCCTCTTCAAATATAACTTGTCTTTCTACCTTCTGAATATCAGCCCACACTCACTTCACCTGTTTCTTTCCTCCTTATCACTCAAATTCTTTCATGCAATTACCTGTATCAGTCGTTAAACAGCGTCGCATTCACATATTTAACTTGTTACATGCATCTAAAAATAAGAATGCTAAAAATAAGAACTTAAGTTGCCAACCAAGCAATTCTATTTTTAGGAAAATAATTCTAGAATAACCGATATCGGTTACATAACCGCTATCGGTCATCTAACTACCGACATCGGTTACATAATCGATATCGGTCATGTGTCCCTTTTTTGCTTAAACCTAAGTCGTTTCTTTGTTTTTGCAAATTTTTGTGGCGCCCGTCCCTTTTTCCTGCATAAACAACACCATTATCTATAATTTTTCATCAAATCCATATCTCATCACAATTTCATCAATATCATCTATCTATATTACAAAAACAAACAATCCATCAAAAAACGATATCAAAAAACCATCAATCTATACACCATTTTGATCCAACTCAGCAGCTACATACATTCAATTTCACAAACCAGCAACAAAACACATACAACATTTCATAACACAACATGTCAATTAAACTCATCATCTATATATACATACATCCCATCAAAAAAATACATCAACACCATCAATATATAAACCATGTGGATCAAACTCATCATACATTAAATATCACAAACCATTGACAAAACACTTGAAACATTTTAAACACAGCATGTGGGTCAAAATCATCATATATATATATATATATATATATCAAAAGTTTCAAATATACAATGTGCCCTGCATAGGGGCCTCTGTGATCTCATAATAATACAAAGCCGGCACGCAGGCCGCAATAACTGTCAATAATCTCGACTCGGCTCGCAGGCCGGTCTCTCCTATCAAAAATATACTCGGCTCGCAGACCGGTATCACCTATACAAACTGTACTCGGCTCGCAGGCCAGTATATACAATAAATGAATGAATACATCATATGTAGGCACGCAGGCCTCTATAAACATAACCAGTTTGTAGACCGGTGCCCATATCCACTGTACAAACACAAACTATCTCCTCTGCAGGGATCCCTCATCTCTCCCCACCGGCCTCCGCCTGTCTCCCTGCTGGTCCCTGTGCTGCCTCTCGCCTCCTCCCTGTAACGGACCCATCGGCTGTGGCTGTACCCCCCTGAGATCTCTGGCTACGCGATGTCTCAGCTCTGTGTGCCGCATATGGCTGATAGTCAGCTCTGGTACCATCAAGAATATCCTGATAATACCGGGCCTCCGCTCTCGCCTCCATATAGCGGGCCCATGCCACCATCGCTGCTGGGGCTGGTCCCCCGACTCCTAATAATAGTACCCCCTGTTCCGGTGCCTGTGGCTGTATGGGTGCCTGTGCTGGTGCCGCTGGTGGGCCGCTGGTGGTACCTGTGGTGGGGCCTGTGGCTGTGCCTGTGGTGGGGCCTGTGGCTGTGCCTGGGCTAGCTGACCCTGTAAGACACCTATTTGTGCCTGTGCAGCAGCAAGCTGCCCCTGTAATAACTGTACCTAGCCCTTGAGTTGGTCCCTCTCTGCTCTAACAGCCGCTAAGTCTGGCTGTGTGGGTTGTGCTCTCCTCGCGGCTCTCTCCCCTGCCCACCATACCAAAAATGCTCCTGTGCAGCCGGCATCGTCTACAGTATCATCTGCTCGTCTCTCGGCTACCCAATCTGGGTCCATAAGCTGTGGTGCAGGCAGTGGAGCCTCTACATCATCCCTCCGGTACTGAGGGAAGGGAGGTGGCTCATCCTGTCGTAGCCCTAACTGTCGTCGTACCATCATATCCCCATAGGCGATGCTCGTGCTGTGATAAGTCAATAGCACGGCCGCATCCCGAATACCTGTAGGATGTTGTCCATAGCTTTCTCTGCATCCACCTGGAAGACTGGCTCTCCATCAATCGGTAATATAAGGATGTGATACACATCCTCCAATGTAATGGTCATCTCTCCAGTTGGGAGATGGAACACATTGGTCATCGGATCCCATCTCTCGATGAGGGCGACCATAAGACTTTGATCCCTCTCTATCGCCCTATAACGCTGGACTCCGCCGAGTCCCACCTCGCGCATGATGGCCCACTGCGCTGCGGACACGTGTGGCCGCATCCATCTCAACAACGGGGGCATCCTATCCCACATCGTTAGCTGCTGACGTGCCTACAAAACCAATTCACTTCATTAGACCTACCCTTTAAAACAACAACTCCTTTAACCTTCTATACCCCCTTTTACCCACCCGACCACACAACCGCCCCATTTTTCCCCCCCAACCTACTAATCACCCTTCCTCTCCACCTCTAACCCCCTTCCCTCTTCAACCCCAACAATAACACAAAAACCCCAACCATTAATACCAACACTACCAAAACAACCCAAACACTACCAACACACCTAAACAACAACCCAAACACTACCAAAACACCTACACAACAACCCAAACACTACCAACACACCCAAACAACAACCCAAACACTACGAAAACACCCACACAACAACCCCAACAATGACCACACATTCAAAACAACAACCAAACCCAACCAACCAAATAAATAATCCTAGCTACGGACCGGTACCGGTCACCCATGACCGCCACCGGTCCCCTCTCCACCGACGCCAGTCGACGTATGACCGACACCGGTCACCCACGAACCCACCCTGCCCCCAAACTTCTTGACTGATGTCGGTCGCTTAGTGACCGGCATCGGTCACTGAAAAATTGCCGGGCCGAACCCGGCGCGCCCCCCCCCCCCAAATCCATTTTTCCCCTATTTATCCCTATTTACCCACCCAAACACCCTAAAAATATACCCACCCTGCCGCCTTGCCCTATTTAACTCATCTATCCTCTTCATTTTTCAAATAACTTCAATTTATTCATTATTTTACTAAAACATGGATTCCTACCCAAACCCCAAAACATAGCTTAACAACATCAAATTCACACAATGAGAGGTTTCGAACCTACCAGTACAACGACACGTCATCGTGGTGGGATGGGTGGTGGTGGTCCAGCTAGTCCAGCACCTCCAGCTCCTCCTGGCTGTGCCATGGCTCTAACTCTCCTCTGCTGGGTCCTCCACCAATCAAATACTGCCTCCTCCTCGCTAGAGCCTACCAATCACTCACTTCTCCGCTCAAATAGTGCCACCTCAGCCGACAAACTCAAAAATCTCGCCACAACACCTCAGATAACTAAAATTGGTTTTTAAATTGACAATATGACAATGACAAGCCGTATTTTTCTTTTTATAGGTTTTTCGACCTATAACCGATATCGGTTCTATTATGCCCTAAAGAACCGGTATCGGTCACCTAACCAATATCGATCATAGATAATCGATATCAGTTTTATCCCACCTCTTCCCCAATTTCTGACCTTATTTACTAATCGCCCTTTCTCACAACATCGCCTATATCCACCTTGGCTGAAAACCCTTTGTTAACTTCATTGGCCCAACCCAAGGCCGCACCCAACCATTTGGCCCGACCCAAGGATGCACCCAACCATTTGGCCTGACCCAAGGCCGCAACCATCCATTTGGCCCGACCCAAGGCCGCAACCATCCATTTGGCCCGACCCAAGGCCGCAACCATCCATTTGGCCCGACCCAAGGCCGCACCCAAACATTTGGCCCAAACTAAGGAGATTTTATCCACCCATCATGTAGCTTTTTGTTCAATCGAGCTCACCTGTTCATGTTTTAGCATGATTAGGGTCCTTGACTTGATCAGTCGACCAACTTTTCCTAGACCAAGACCGTGACGTTTATCTCAACCAAACCAACCATTTGGTACTGCCGAACATGCCTAAACATTCCTGTACCTTACCCGTTATATCCCCTGGAGCTACTTCCTATGCCTTGGATACCAGGATTATATCACCCTTGTTTGGATAAACTATCGACCTTTGCCTATGAATTGCTTGTTTGCTCTTCAAATCATGTACCCTGGTCGCACTACTGCATTTCAACGTGCGTCTGCTTCCTTGGACCTACCCCACCATCTTACCATCATCTCCACACCATTTCCCTTTATCAAACCTATCCCTGATTTCACGCTACCTCAATCTGTGAAAGATTTGAGGGGGATTACCTATACCCTTAACAGGGGTAACCACTTCTTATTATTGTCCGTGCAGCTTTAACAAAGACAAGCTACACGACAACAAGGGGCTAATGTAGACACCAAATTTGTGTCTTACGACCCCTTGTGCCCCGCATCTCATTTCGTAACCTAACCTCATCACCTAAACCTTACACAATTATTTATTAATTACCTTATAATTAATAAATACACATCACCATACCTGCCACCTCATTTCGCCACCTCATCATGACCTAGTCTTAACCCTAAATTAACCTAATTAAGACCTATAACTTGGTCCACATCCACACCCATGACTAATTACTCCTCATCCGCACCTAAAAACAACCTCATAATGACTTGACCAAGCTTGCAACTAATCCCTCAGGAGAAAAAAGAGAAAAATCTGGCTATTTTACTAAAAATAGCCCGCTTTGACCTGACTGAAACCGGTTCCTACTCAACCGCCGTCGGTTACGTAACCGCCATCGGTTCCCTGTAAATGACCACTCCCAACCAAAAATAAGTGTGGGATTTTTAGGGGATCCGAAGGAGAAATCATTGGAAGAATCCATAATTTACTTGGCGGAACAGAGACAAGTGAAAGAAAAGGAAGAAGAGTTTTCAGAGAAGATCATCAAGCCCAAAAACTGCAACTGAGTAACCAGAGCCTTGTGACACTCATCGGAGTATCAGGAGAGGAGATAGCTCATCTTGGGTTGTCAGATCATCCTACTTGAGCCCTGTCTTCATCATCATAGTCCCAGAACCTGAATTTTCCATCAATAACTAGTAAGTAAGTATTATACGTTCTTTTAATAACATTTCTTGAATTTTTGAACCACTGCCATCATAAGTCTATTCCTAGATCTACTACCCAACAACACACTACATCTAACTGTCATTCCTCCACCCTTACATTACCCCCAAGAACACCCCCCGTATTCTCTGAGCCCTTCTCATCACCCCATTACCTAACCCCACTCATTTATCAGCCTTATAAAACAACACAACTACCTTACAACCAGCCTTCATGAAAAGCCCCTAAAACATTGCCCCTACCGATATCGGTTAGAGAAAACCGGTACCGGTTATAGTGACCGGCATTGATCACCTTGATTCTAAACCAAGACCAGCCCTTTATCTATTGTTTTAATAAGGTAAACAAATTGTAATTGGACAATAGCTTATTTGTTAGAATTTGTGTTAATTCATATTAGCAGGGGAGCTGACCACCTTCGAAAGGAAGTTTTATATTTCCTGGGCCCAAGGCAGTTCCCTCATTTATTGTCTAATCAAAATCTGGTGGTCTTGTATTCTTATTTACAGGTAGTCCTTCCCAGACAAAAAGGATTTCTTCGCAGTCGATCTGATCTTTCTCTACGGTACGTGCACACCCTCTCGACATTCAACAGGTATTCCTCCTAACCCTAACCTTATCTATTTCTTAAAGGAATGAAAGGATAGAAGCAACTCTATCCCCAAAAGTTGAAACATTCCATGCAAAACACCTACACCGTAAAAGCTGACCCTCCCCCCTTCAAAACCTGCAATATGTTATATCGCCCTAATGAGGTGCTTGTACCAGTCAAGACACCTATTCATCCAACCCAACCATCCACTTCAACCACACCTCAACCATCCACCTCAACTGCACCTACACCTTCAACCAATGAAACCGCCATCGCAAATACCACTTCCTTTCCCGCAGACAATATCCCAACCTCAGATCCCTTAGTAGATGTCTTTCAACACCTTACACTGGGGGATTATTGCCTATATAACATTAGCATGTTCCATACCCCACAGGAGTACAGACAGTTACATGTGCATCCTACCTATGACCGTTGTGTGGGGGAAGTAATCTCCTATGGACCACCTAATTGCCGCACCAACCTAATGTATGGGGGTGTCAATACATCCTCTGTCACCCCTGAACCTCCCCTTGGTGTGGTCCCCTTCCAATCTGATTTTCAATATCTAACTAATCTCGGTTTCACTCTCACCTTCCTGATGCGCTGTGCTTGGAAGGGCTTCGGTTTCGGTCTTTATGAACAAGGCCGACATATGATCATTCCTATTACTACACGCAAACACAAATATCATCGTGGTCTTGGATTCTCTGAACCACCTACACTGAAAACATCACATATCCACTGTATCCAGGAAGGCGACGAAGTCACCCCTTCCGGACCATCATCATCCATTTTGCCATCGTCACCCATAGAGTCGATAGACCCTGAATCTATCCCTCCTAACTTTTTTTTTTTCATAAATGCTATCTTCTTGGGTCCTCTAACTTATCAACGCGATAATGAAGACCCATCTTCTCTTCCCCTTCTATATCCAGACATGATCGAAGAGGACTCACCTTCAATTAATATTGTTGAGTGCCAGGATGACAGCTCCATCCTCACTTACCTTGGTGCGGATGACTCTTATATTCAATGCACCTTGCCATCTGATACTCAAACCATGTTGAATGAGTTGACTATAGAAATCAACATCCACACCGAGGACGATCCTCACATTGTGAAGATCGGACAATCTCTTACCACATCAGAACAAACTGCCTTCATTACCTTCCTCCATGCCCTTGACCAAGCTTTCGCTTGGTCCTACGCTGACATGCCAGGAATTGATCCTGACATTGCTGTCCATAACATTACCTTAAAACCTGATGCCAAACCAGTTAAACAGAAACTGAGAAACATGCATCCACGCATTTCCCTCTTGGTCAAAGAAGAGCTTCAACGACTCCTTTCTGTTTCCTTCATCTTACCTATTGACTATCCTCAATGGATCTCTAACATCGTGCCTGTTACTAAAGAAACGGGGGGACTTTGGATATGTATAGATTTCCAGGACCTTAACCTCGCTTGCCCAAAGGATGACTTCCCCCTCCCAATTATTGATCAACTTGTTGATCTCACTGCGGGCCATGAGATGCTTTCTCTCATGAATGGCTTCTCGGGATACAATCAAATTTTGGTAGCCCCGGCCGATCAACATAAAACTACCTTCATAACTCCTTGGGGAACCTTCTGTTATTGTGTCATGCCGTTTGGCCTTAAGAATGCTTGTGTGACCTATCAGCGGGCTATGACTTACATTTTTCATGACATTATGCACACTATCCTTGAGGATTAGGTCGATGATCTTCTTGGAAAATCTAAACATCGCAGTGAACATCTCGATGTTCTAACCATTGTTTTCGAGTGCCTGTTACAATATTGTGTTCATCTTCAACCAAAGAAATGTGTCTTTGGTGTCCTTTCGAGAAAACTCCTTGGTTTTATCATCTCTTTGCGTGGCATCAAGGTCGATCTAGCTAAAGTCAAAGCTATCCTAGAAAAGCCCCCACCTACTAACCTCAAACAATTGCGTAGTTTGCAATGTAACACCCTGAACTGTTGTTACTTTCTCCTGAGCATACAAGTGTTGATATGTGATTTCTTGTAAAAGGATGTGTTCCTCGATTTAGAAATCATGCTTGATATGTACTGTATTTTCTTTGCAGATCTTTGACTGAGTCAGAATATGATTAGACTCTTTTATCTATTTCATTTTGCATCTGAGTTTAATCTGATCTCGGAATGAATTATAGAGTTATCCATCTATAATACCTAGTCTTGGATCAGTGGAATTGATCCAAGTATTGCTTTAAGTTTGTTCATGATGAATTAAAATTACAGACCTTGAACAGGTTGCAAGGTCTAGAAGCATTGAATAAGCTAGTCAGGAGTATGACTTAGGTTGATCAAGTGAAATGAATTGGTTCTCGATATGGAAGTATATCTGGAAGGTCTCGATCGTGGACCAGGTAATAATTTGGTTACATACGATTCTGCAGCCTAAGGCAGAACAAGAGCTAACCCTGTTCAAGAAGGTATGATGTAGGTCTTTTTCTGAGTGTACAGAATGTAGACCTAACTGGAATTATTAATGGTTAGTAACCTAAAACTAAACCTAACCTAGGGGTTAGATTAGTATTAACCTAACCTATACCTAGGCTAGGTGCTAATGTCCTAAGTTGGTATCTAAGTGTAATGTGGTTAGAATATGTATTATCCTAAATTCTAACCTAAGATACTAACCTAACTATTGAACAAAATGTATGGGGACCTATGGAGGGGTGCGAACCATGGGCGGCTTTTTCTATGTCTTTAAATGCAATTGGATAGGTATGAAGGACAGGTCTTGGCGGAGGTTTTAGCAGCAGCTAACCTAAGCCAACGTGGCAGGTCGCCAAAACTGAAAATGGCCTGGGAATTTTATTTGACTGTCGCCAATTTTGGCGGTCGGTGGAAGTTGAGTTTAAGCGGGAAAGTTGGTGTAAATGCATTCAATGCGCTCGGTAGTCGAGCTCGGAACTCGCGTGAAGGCATGAAAACTGGGAAGTTGTTGGTTTGTTTGGCTTATCGCAAATTTCGGTTTTCCTTCTGCCTGTTCACTGGTTCTTCACACCAGCCTTCCTTGTGTTGCATGGCGAACATGAGGATATCTAGCTCTTTTCTCTGGCAAGGGGAATATATATTTCATGGAGATAGCAAAATTTTGTTGGTCGCTCTAACTTGGAAAAGGAAAAGGAAGTCTGAGCTCTTCCAGTGGTCTGCTTCGGAATTTTGAGTAAAAACCCAGGCATGTTAGGCCCTAACCTTTAAATATCTTGCTGTCTTTCAAGTGATTTCATTAGAACAACTCTGTTCAAATGATTTGTGGAAATAGATGATTTTCTATGGTTGTCTTGTGTGATTTGATACTGTATCTTTATGCTGTTCATTTTTACAAATTTAACCCTTAATGGGTATGTGTTGTACTTCGAACTGTTCACTGTTTTGTTGTGCTTCACATTCTGGCGTAGGTTTGTGAAGCATGTGCTTGAAGAGTATCTTCCTGCTCCGTGAGAATCCCGTGCATGCTTCTTTTGCTGGGTTCAGGATACGGTAGAAACTTGTTGGTAGAAACTTGCTGATAGAAGTTTGTTTATGGAAACTTGTTGTTTGTAACTTGTTGTTAAGGCTTGTTTCTTGTCAAAAAAAAATACTGTTGGACTTTTGTGTGAATGTCCAGTCTTATTGGATTTCTTTGCATATTGTAGTGGTTATCTTTTGTGAAGGGTACAGAACCTAGTAGGGTTTCGCTATGGCATTTTTAAGTTATTTTGAACGAATAACTTCTTGTGTTTCTATATATTCGTTGCGACCTTTCTTTGGAATTGTGTATTCCTTGCTTTGTGGTTCTGGGTTTCAACCCGTTAGCAGTATGTAAAATATATAGGTATATATTTGTTATAATCAGAACGACTCTGTGGAGTTGATAGAATGATTTATTTATATTTGGACCTCTGTTCAAGTTAAATATAATTGAACCTTGGTGATTGAGGAGCCAGTGACTCGAAAGAATAACATGTACTAAGACCTCTGTTATTTGTAGGAATACCTTCGTGTTGCATGGATTTTGTGGTACAGATTCTTTGGGTGTGTTTTTACGTTTTCATTCTGTGAAAATTGTGAGAAGAATTGGCAAAGGTTCAGTCGTGTTTCTTGTTTTGAAATCGGTAATTAAAATTGCTTTTGCCTGATTTTTATATGTACACCATTGATTTTCTCAGATGGAATCTTATGCAATTATTTGTATGGTTACTGTTGTCCGGATCCAGTTGAATTCTTGGAAAGTAACCTGTATTTTAGTCTCATATTGAACCTGATTTTTGGGACACTGTCGTTTTGACACTGTTTGAGTTCCTTGAGTATGGTTAATTATCATGTGTACTGGCTCTGTTGAAGTGAGTCACGAATACCATACTTTAAACTTGAATGCGTCTAGATGAGAACAGATATGCTATTTTTCCTTTCCGTTTATCCCAGTCCGATTGAGACTGAGTATGTTTCGGAAATTTTGTGTGTTTGTCTTGGCATAGTCCTACGGAAACATCAAATTGTTTAATGAAATAAAGTCTGTTGCTGACTGTGATATACTAGAGGTTCTTTGATTTCAAACTTGGTTCGAAAAATCCTTACTACGTGTAAAAGGGACTAGCGTTGGGCTATAGGTTGATATATGGGATTATAGGTGTGTTTGTCTTCTGTTGCATAACTATCCTGCCTTGAGCTGGACTGATCTATAAGCCGTCGACTGTACCTCGACAGGAAATGTGGTGATTTTCATGTTGTTTAATGCTTCCTGTAGAGTCTGTTGGTTGATAGTCTGCACTATTGACGTATTAGCCACTGTACAGGAGTTTTTGCTGTGTTCGATTTTTATTATGACAGTGAATCTTCTTGTGGTTGTCGGACTTGTTCGTATACATACTGGATGAATGCTTTCCATATGTGGAGACGGTACAGTAGTGAACTTGTATGAAGGGAAAAGAGAATGATTTGTTCCTTTCTCTTTATTTATATCAATGCATGCCGATATCTGTCTAACAGTTGGAATTGTTTTGTATCTTATTGATTTGCTATGATATTCCTTATTCTGATGAAAGTAACGATTGTTCAATGTTGCTGATCTTGGATTCAAGATAATTGTTTGGACACTTTCGTTCTTTGATTCTTAATATTCGAAGAAATATTTGAGAAGTGATTAGGACTATTCTGTAACGATGATAGAGTTACACTTTTATAGTCATTTGGTATTACAAAGGCATAGTCTGAATATGTTTACTTGTTTGGATAATTGATCTCATTTAAACAGGTTGTTTAATGAAAACAATTGACGGATTGCAATTGTTTTAAAAGTTAGTGCTTATCATGCTCAGTTCATCGAACTGACTCATGTTGACTATTTTTGCAGATGGTTGCCGTAAGTGGTAAAAGCAATGCAGATCTGACAGGATGATCAGATTGTTTAATTTAATTTATAAGGAATTACAGCTTGATTTTCTAAATGTACTATTTGTGGAAGGATGTTTCTTTTCCGTTAAGCATTGTATCAAGTATGCTGCTTGCATAAAATGTATTTGTATAGTTATGAAAGGAATAAAAATAAGTATTGATACTTTTGTGTTGTATTCATAATTCTGATAGTTGACCTTCTTCAGTTTATATACCAGAGTGGCAATGTTATCTTTGTGTAATTAGATGCTTTTTTGATTGACAATGTAAGCTTAAAGAAAATGTGATTGAATTCTTATGAGTGTTTTGTAGCTCTAATTTGTTCTATCGAAAGCTAAATTGAAATTTAAATCATTGTCTTTTTAAAAAGATAGGGTTAAAACGAACCCAAACAGAACACTAATCAAGCTGAGGTAAATTACTAATCCCTAGTCCTAGTATGGCAGGACAACATTAAATTGGATTCTTAACCAATTATATCTTTATACTAATAAGTATGATATAAATTCAGTTAAGAGAACTGAAATAAATCTAATGGGGTTCAGATGGAAATCTCATATGAAGGTAATGAGATAATGTCCAATTCTGTTGTTTTAGAATCATGTGTATTCTAATGACTCCTTGATGAGAGCTTAACCTTAATACCTCTACCATGTAGTGGGTTTTATTGAGGAAGGTCGTCTTAAGATGAAGAATCCAGGGATTGGGAAAGGCTAACCTATGGGGAAAGTCTTTAAAGTAATTTAAAACTCCACGTGCATAACGCATATTATTAAGTAGATCTTTTCGAGGCAGATTTAAAGGTTGATGACACAAGTCAACTGCAGGGTTGTACCTACGAGAAGATTAGGATCTTCTCAAAGTTACAACAATGCAGGTGACTTATGGCGACACCCTTTGCATTGATCACTAATATTTACACTTTGATCTCGACGAGTTACTCATGGACCAATTAGGATTGTGGCCATGTTATAAGGCTGCCTAGGAGGTTCGGGGTATCTTGACACATTGGTCTAACTACAGGGTTAAACAAGTATGTCATCGTATCCCTAATACTCGTGGGCATCCCTATAACATTATCACCTTGTTAATCTGTCTCCGAGTGATTAAGTTGTGAAAGGAAGGACTGACAGTAGTCAGTGTAAGACATTCTACATAACATGAGAATGGGGTGAAGGACGTATTCCAGATTGACGAGTATGCCGTTAAGGAATACGAGACATAAGCAATATGTTTCAAATCTTTGGCCAAAGTATCACAAGCTGTTGATTGCATTGTCCTAATTCACCTAGTCTAAGGGATGAGATGCCGATGAATAATAGTAACAATTATTCAAATAGGTTCCTTGGACAGAGCATTCTGAATCCCAAAATAGGGAAGAGAACCACAGGAGTGAAGTGTTAAATAATAACGCTAACTCTTATTACTCATGAATAGATCGGTAGATTACCGAGTCATGAAATGAATAGATCGGAGGTACTCCGAGTCATTACAGCTGCATATGGTTATCTTTTATATGAATGGTTATTTGATTTGTGAGTTCTAAATTATGTATTTAGAACCAGGATGCATTTATCAAAAAAAAAAAATTGACTTGTTCTATTGTCTAAAATGAGGATGTTACATGCAAGGTAAACTCTAATCTATCTGGCATTTCATCTCTCAACTCTCAGATCGATGTCAACCTTTCCATCATCTTCTTAAAAAGGACATTGCCTTTCAATGGACCGAAGAGTTCCACCAAGCCTTTGAGGATCTCAAAGTTTGTCTCTTGCAGCCACCTGTGCTTATCCCACCTCAGGACGATCGCCCTTTCTACCTTTACCTTTCTGCCACCGACCATGCTGTAGGAGCCATGCTCGCACATCGTGACTCCGAGCATTGAGAACAAGTCGTTTATTACATAATTCGTACTCTCGTGGATTACGAGACTAGGTATACACATGTAGAAAAGTTGTGCCTAGCCCTGTCATTCGTAGCCACCAAACTCTGACACTACCTCCTGAATCACAAAACTTTTGTCATCACCAACGCGAACCCCATTCATTATATGTACACCAAACCACATCTAAACCAACACATCACCCGATGGTTTATGCTCCTTACCGACCTCGACCTTGAATTTGTACGCCAGAAATCAATAAAAGGACAAACTATTGCAGACCAACTCGCGGAAGCCCATTTACCTAGGGAACAATTTACCAATTTTAATTTCCTTGACGAACTCATCACCACTCTTTCACTCAGTGAGGAGTCGTATCCAATGACCCTCTTCTTCGATGGATCCAAATGTTAGCGTGGTAGAGGAGCCGGCGTTGTTCTCATTCCTCTTGATGCTGAGTCTATGCCTCTTTCATTTCAGCTCGATTTCCCCTGCACTAATAATACAGCGGAATACGAGGCCCTTGTTTTGGGTCTCCAGGTTGTGTTACACTTAGGTGTCAATTCTATTAACATTTTTGGTGACTCCCAACTGGTAGTCAATCAAGTTATGGGAATCTACCAATGTAAAAATGAGGAACTTCAAAATTACAAACATTACATGGATTCACTTTTGACCTTATTTACTCATTATTCTATCCAAACCATTCCCCGCTCCACTAACAAATTTACGGATACTATTTCTTGCTTAGCCTCACAAATTCCTACCTCACCAACTGACTCTGACATATTCGTCTTGGTCCAACAACTCTTTGCCCCATCTTACTCAGCCCCGGATGTTTGTATGATAAATAATGTGTCTGCTAATTCGCAGGATACCTGGTATCACCAATTTCATGACTACCTTACAACCTCTGTTCTCCCACCTAACCTTACTAGTAATGGCAAACGTGCTTTTCTTAAAAGTGTTTCTCGTTATGTCGTCATGAGAGGACTCCTCTATAAACGTGGCTTTGATGGCATCCTCCTTCGATGTCTAACTGGTGTGGAGGTCACCTATACCATCCAACAAGTCCACGATGGTATTTGTGGTGGACATTTTAGTGGCCTTGCCATGGCCAAACAGATCCTTCACCTAGGCTATTATTGGCCTACTCTTAATAACGACTGCTACGAATATGTTAAGCGTTGTGTTATGTGTCAACAACATGCAAATCTTCAACAAACTCTTAGCCATCCGCTACAGGTCGCACGAGATCTTTGGCCTTTCTCACAATGGGGTTTAAACCTTATTGGTGAGATTCACCCACCCTCTTCGCAACGTCACCATTGGATAATCACAACAACCGAATATTACACTAAATGGGTGGAAGCCATTCCACTCATTTCAACCAAAAAATAAAAAATCGTCGAATTCATTAACCATCACATTATCTGTCGTTTTGGCGTTCCTCATCGCCTGATAATAGATAATGGAAAATCTTTTAAAAATAAGTTGTTACAAGACCTTTGTGACAACTTTGGTATCAAACTTAGCTTCTCGTCACCTTACTATCCACAAGCAAATGGTGAAGCCGAATCTTCTAATAAAACTTTCACCAAAATCCTCATGAAAGTTGTTAACGATTCTGGAAGCAATTGGCCTGATCACATCCCCTTTGCCCTTTGGGATTATCGGACTAGCATTCGCACCTCCACTAATGCCACCCCATTTTCTTTGGTATATGGTACCAAGGTTGTCTTACCTCTCGAAATACAAATACCCTCCCTAAGAATATCTCTTCAGGATATTCTCACCAATGATGATTTCCGCCAAGAGCGGTTAGCCCAATTGGAGCTTCTTGACGAGCGTCGTCTTACAGCTCTTGACCACCTTCAAATCTATCAAAAGTGCATCAAGCGTGCTTATGATAAGCGACTTCATAAGAATACCTTTAAGGTTGGTGATCTTGTCCTCAAATAGAATCAACATGTAACCAAACTAGAAAAGAGCAAACGTGGCAAATTTTCTCCAAATTGGATTGGGCCTTACATTATCACTCACATCTACGGATCAGGCGCTTATCGTTTAGCTTCGCTTAATGGTAAACCTGAGCTTGAACCCCTTAATGCCTTGCATCTATGACCATTCTACTGTTGAATTTAGTGTTACATCACTTCTTATCTACCTTGTGCTCATCCCTTGAGTTCATTTACCACCTCATACACTTTGTTTCATGCATCTCAAAATAAAATCAAGCTCACATGGTTTGGTCATAACTTCCCCTTAAAGATGCCTTCCCCTTTGTAGTCTAGTCCATGACTTAAAAGTATCAAAATAACACGTTCTCAATTATACGCTTATGGGATATTCTTGAGTCAAACTTCCTACAAAACTAGATGGTTCATGCCAAACGGACATCTAGACCTCTAAAGTTATACATAGATTGCTCCCTCGAAGGACAGCTGTGTGCAAATCCACTTCTATTATTATAAATAGACTGCTCCCCCGAAGGACAGCTATACACAAAAACCACATCTGCTACTATAAATAGATTGCTCCCTTGAAGGACAGTTATACAAAGTCAGCCTTCATCAAAAGCTTCTCGCATTGATCAGCTTCGTGAAGAGCTCAAGAACAACAAAAAGCATATCCCCTATGGACTTCCCGCATCGATCAGTCTATATCCAAAAAAGTAAAAAAAACAGTATTCCACAGCACTTTTGAGTCATGGACTTGTCTATTTAGGTTTGGTTCTCTTTAGTCAGCATAATCACCTTATAACAAGTTCTTTGTGCCCTAGCTCTACCAGCCACCTCACTTCACCATTTGTCAAAACAACAAAACTCAAGGGACGTGACGTATATCTGATATATTGTGATTATACGACTCTTTTCACCTACCAACTTCTCGCCTATGCAAGGCACCTAGGGATTCAAGCTCATCCTATGTTAATAAGTGGTTTGTTTAGCTCTTCTCAACTATGGGACACTTTTTCCTCTTTTAATCGAATCTAGGATTGTGTGTTGACCTTAATCAAGACACGATTCCCTACTACTTGGGTAAGCTAACTTTCATTTCACCTATACCTACACCAACATCGCTAGTCCCTTACTAACACCAACAACGTTACCCTACCAATATCAATATTTTTACCAGTCAACAAATTGCCTAACTATAACCAAGTCACCTAAATTCACCTCTCCCTGGTCCTAAGGGAGAACTACATCAGTATGAGGCCCCTCCTTGCTTTGTGCAATGGGCTATGTAGGTAGCACTTAGGAGACATGGGGTCTCCCAAGGTTAGCTCGACCATCCCCTACCATAACCTATCATGTGTGGTAAATATAAATCTTTTTGTATTTCTATTTAATCACATTCATCTTTATCCTTTTTTCAAAAAAAACATTCAAAACACAACCATTTTTATTATTATCATCACTCAAATCAACATACATATTTAGTTTTATTTATATGTTAAACAAATACATCTTCTCAGTTATCGACGCACAGGTCGGTATCCTTATTTATTCTTATACTCCTATGAAATTCACTTAGACCCTTGTGCCTCCTGCCGAATCAGGTGGTGATCGTGATCGTCGATACCACTCACTTGGCATCTCCATCCTCAAAGGTGCCACTACTATTGGTTCCCCCCACTGATCCGCCAACATCTCCTGTAACATACGAATACGTCCTCTCGCGTGGCAGAATCTCGCCTCTAGTCTCTCCACTCTTGACTCTACAACCGCTAACAATCCCATTGTCTCATTCACCCGCGTTTGGAGCTGATGAACTAAACCCTGCAGATGATCTCTCTCCACTGTAATCATAGCTATGTCAGGATGATCGGCCCTCTCACGTGAACCTCGCAGCTCTACTACCCATCATAATCTATAAGCCTCTGTCGCTCCCGCATCCATTACGTTGCGATCGGCTGCTATCTCTTCTGGCCCTTCTAGAGGTGTCAGCCGGGGCGGTGAGAATAATGCCTCGGCATCGATCCTCATGTATGGTCTATAAGCCATGGGTATATCCTGAACAAATCCAAATTGTCACCGCACGTAATCTAGAGGAATCCTCTCGTACTCACCCGGCCTGTGCCCTGCGATCCACCTCAATCGCTCTACACCCCTCAACTCCTCAGCTATGTTCTCTGTCACCATATAGTTCCTGTAAGGCCTCCAACAAATATCCGCAATCATCACCATCTCCCATACCTGCCTATAATACTCGATGTCATCTATCATGGCCTGGGATCTCACCTCTTGTTCTGTCTGGACCCATCGCCTGAATCCCAACCTCTACACTCTTGTCTCTCTTTCCTGGATTGGTCAGCCTATTGGTTGCACACACACAATGTGCTCATAGGCCCAACAATGTAATAAGTATGCACAATCCAGTGTCATCCTGTGATTTCACTTGCAGGCCTATAAACCCCTGTATAACTCCGCCAGATATGCGGGTGCCCATGCGAAAGTCACGCTCCTTTCTATCATTTCCCAAATAACACACATCAATGCTTTTGGAAATCTTCCCCCATCCACCCTTGGTGATGCATAATACCCCACTGCTATCATTAATACCACTGCCAACCTTGTTTCCTCAGGGTGTGTTGCATACATTGTACCATAAGTGAATGTCAAATCTCGCTGTGTCAAATCTCGTGCAGCTAAACCAAATACTGTTGTTATTGCTCCCCGCACCGCGCTAGGCAACACCTGATACACTGGTCTTCCTATAATTGGGAGCCTCAAAATTCTAAACACATCTTCCATCGTCACTATCATCTCCCCTGTTGGCAGATAGAAGGTATTCTTTTCCAGATTCCATCTCTCAATCAATGCCTGCAACATAGCATGATTGTGGGCGATTCGTGAATAATAGCGGATTCCACTTAACCCCACATGATTTATCAATGCCCATTCAGCTGGTGTTACATCCGCTCAGATTCGTGACAACAAAGCTGGCATACTATCATTCATCCTTAACCCTGCCTCTTCCTGTATACATCAAAACGACACACAACCATTCAATAAATCAAATCCCCAAGTGTTTTTTCTCACATTCTGGAAATTCCTACAGTAACCGGTATTGGTTATAGATAACCGATACCGGTTTTTAACCAACCGTACTCGGTCTCTAAATGATACCGGTCACTGTCAATCCTATACAGCCTACTTCAAAACATCCCTACGATAATTATTTTGCTCGTTTACTCCTCTCTATACCTATAAACATAACGTGAACACCCTGCTTACCTACCCCATAACACTCACTCTATCCCCAAACCCTTTCCTATCACCTTTTCTTTCTATCTACCCTCTTACCTTCTCTCATCCTATTCATCAAAACATGCAAAAATTAAAATACAACCAAATAGTTTACCTCTTGGGATGCAGCAGCTTGGGGTGGAACCTGTCTTCCCTCTCGTCCCTGCCTGCTGGATGCTTCTCTCCTCGTTTAGCCATGTTCACCACCCTCTTCAAATATAACTTACCGTTTCTGCCTTCTTAATCCCAGCTCACAATTGCTTTACCTGTCTCTTTCCTCCTCCGTATCACTCAATTCTTTCATGTAATTACCTATATCAGTCGTCAAACAGCGTCGCATTCACGTATTTAACTTGTTGCATGGACTCTAAAAATAGGAACTGTTGTTGCAGAATCACAGCACCCCTAGATGTTGATCATATTTCTAGGTGATCACTCTAGCATCCAATGTGATTGCACAACATGAATGCTTTCTCCAAGTGGGGACTTGCAAATATGAGAAAGGATCTCCAGAGAAGGTTGGTTCCTGCTCCTAAAACTACCTGCCACAAGCTATTCCAGTGCAGGAAAGCTAATCTAATCCTAATCTAACACCAAGGAGACAAGGAGAGAGAGAAGATAAAAAGAACAAAAATCCTACACTAAAACGGTGATACACCAGAGAAGGAGAATGTTGAACATCTATCAAAACTGTCATGGACAGATGCATCATAGGCCCAAGGGATAGATTTCACACAGAAAATGTCCCAAAACTCCATGAACACAGCTCCAAACCTGCAATGAACATTCAAATGGCACAAATACCTGCAATGAAGAGAGGCAAGAAGAAAACAAGTGAAAAAATGAGTGAGCAAGGATGGACAGATGCATCACGAAACATGTTTTGTTGCTTCAGAAGTTGCACAGAACAATCATTTCAATGGTAAAAAGGCAAAAATGCCATTACAGAGAAGGGGAGGAGGTTCGAAACTCCATTTTCAACAACTTGGAGAAGAAAAGAAGGGAGCGACAGAGCTGAAAAGATGAACCACCCTGAAAAAATGAGCCACAAATATGGCTTTATACAATGCATGGGGCGAGCCAGGAGAGAGAAACACAGGAAAACGTGTAAGCAGTCCAACCCTTTGACCAAACCACATTCTTCATTAAAATCGGTGGTTGAAACATCACTTATGGCCATGCTGAAGAAGAATGTGACCCATGTGCATTGAAACTAGTTGTTGAAATGTCAGTTCTGGCCATGCTGAAGAAGAATGCGACCCATGTGCATTAAAACTGGTTATTGAAACGTCAGTTTTGGCCATTACCACGTGGCCAGAGATGTTTCTTCGATCTTGATTTTTCTCTCTCCAAAATGAACCAAAATTAAAATTGACCTTGGAATTGTGTATATAATTTCATCAGCTTTCCATTGATATAAAGAACATGAAAATCTGAGCTCTGGATCGAAAGTTATGGCGATCTGAAGATTTAGGGCAAAAACAGGCCAAAACGGATATTTAAATTTTTTTCCCACGCTCTGCCACTTGATGACACATGTCGGGCACTGATTAGATGATAATTCTCCTCTCTCCTTCCCTTTCCATGGGTTTTCCTTTGAAAATTTTGACTTTTTACACTTTGGAAAAAAATTCATTTTTCCCCCCCCCCCGCCCCCAGCCACTTGGGACACGTGGTGTGATCTGGTTGGAGGACAGGGGTGCGGGGTCATCCTTGTCTTTTAATTTTTGGCCCAATACTTTTGTCAAATTTCCTAAGTCTTTCTTCCTTGGCTCCGAACTCCCCGCCGCCTTAGGACACGTGTCCTGTGTCTATTAGCTCGGGCCGACCCTTCAAACCTTTCCCTTTGAAATTTTTTGGCCAGAAACACACTTAGCCAATTTCCCATTGTGCCTCCCCTTGTGATACGTGGCACATTTTTTCGTCTGCGGGCCTCCTTGTCTCTTTTCGGCCACTTCACCTTTCATATCCCACGCATACCTTTGGCCCGGATGTCCCAAACCGTCTGGGACAAATATCTCCGAACCGCCCGATTCGGGCTTCCTTGTCCCTCTTTGCAGCGAAGACACGTGGCAAGATCCCATTCGCTCTCGACTCCTTCAGCTTTTCACGTCCCACGCGTCCTTTTAGCCCAACTTTCCCAGACGAAAGTCTCTTATTTTGGCCAAACCGACCGGTTCCCATCCTCTGCATACTTCTATCCCAACTGTCCCAGACTGCCTGGACGAATATCTCCGAACCGCCCGAAATGGACTGACTTGCGCCAAACCGGCCGATCCGCGTCCTTCGCGTACTTTGTCCCGGATGTCCCAAACCGAGCGAAACCAAGACTTAGGCAATTTTTTTCCTTACTTCTCGGCCAATTCAGATTTTCACGTCCCAACGTCCAACTGTCCCGCAGACCGCCTAGACTACTAGGACTTAGCCAATTTCATCATTTTTCCGGCCCCAAGCTTGTTTTTTTGCAATTTTTTTCACCTTTTCTAACTCGTTGGGTTTTATTCTTGGACAGGAGAGTTAGAAAGAAGCAGAGGGGGCCCCGAAAACATGATTTTTTGCCTTAATTAATATACTTGCTTGGGACTGAATAATCTGATGCATATTATCAAATACCCTAGGGGGGTGAATTTTGGATAACAGTTTTGGCGACTCAGCGGGGTTATCTGCCTGCTAGATGAATGATCAGTAGCCTAAAGCATCCATTGGGCATGGAGTCATGAGTTATAACGTGCAAACTGATCTGAACTTTGAAAAACTTCCCTCTGAACCACTTGGAAACCCACTGAAATGGAGTCGTTTCTCACCAAAATGCCACTAAAATGGACTGTGCAAGAGCAAACCAGCACCACGAAAAACTATGTACATAACTGAAAATCATACATGCTCCAAATGGAACATGCAGAGTGTGCACAAGCACTTCTTCTACTAAAAGCAAAACCTACCTACTCTATTCTAACTGGAAGCAAAGGCAAGCTAAACAACCCTGCAATTGGTTGTGAGAAATAGCTTCCCTTTCTCAAATTGGCAGCCATGCAATTGATTTGGAGCTGATCATGGCTGTTAGGATGAGTGGAAAATCAACAAGAAGCTATTCTTCCACCCAAATCATCAAGGTATTAGCTGAAGGAAAATTCAATACCTCTTTAGTTGCTCTGCATTTGGATTGAAGAGGTATGACCGCTGATCCTTGGTACTTTGTAGCTCACCCTCATGCTCAGAAGCAAGCATGACTGTTTGTGACTTCTCCTTTGGCTCCAATGAAGCCAAATACCTTATTGGGTAGGTATGATCCGTTTGATGTGCCCATAGCTCTTATTTTCAACTCCAAAAATGGAGTCTTCTTGCAGACCTTCTTGAATGGATGGTGTGGAAGAAATGGAGAAATTTCTTTGTCCTTTCTCTTCCTCCAATGAAAGATTAAAATCTTCCAATCTTGGTTCCAAAGAGCTGCTATAAGATGCAGGCTGCTGCAAATGAATGTTCTCCTTCATGAAAGCAGACTCAAGTGTTTGGAATGTGGATGATGAAAGAGAGAATGGTGGAAACTCAACCGGCTCTTCTCCATCAAAAACAGTCCTCCAAATCTGACAGATAACTGCCTCATGGCTGTCCTGCTGCAAATGTTCACTTCCTCCATGGTGTCTTCTTGATCTGTAACTTGACCACCATGGTTTCTTTCTCCCTCTAACATTGAGTTTTGAGAGGTCAAACCCTCTTCAGTACTAGAACTTGAGAGAGGTGAAGTAGAAAGAAGAACTGAAGGTTCTCCTGTAGCCTGCTTTGTGCTCAAAGCGCTTGGATTTGAAATTTTCTCCTCCACAACTAGAATGAATGCTCCTCTTCTTTTGGATCTGGAGCAGCTTCTTCTCCTTTCTCTACTACTTGAAGAAAATCTTGCTCTTGATAGAACTCTTCCTCTAACATGAAGTTTGTCAAGTCAAACTCTTCAATCTGCTGCTCTAGAGGACAAGTTGGGACTGCAAGATCTTCTTCTGAGCTTTCTTCTTCCTTTATAGCTGATTATGCAACTTGAATTGAATCAGCATTCCCTTCAAATAGAGTGCCACATGGACACTACTTTCTGAGAAACTGATTGCTGATATGCTTCTTCTTTTTTCTCTTCTCCTGCTGCCACAAAATCAGTCTTAACCACCATTTGTTCAACCTTAGCCTCTTCTGTAGGTTTAACCATCAAGGGGATCTTTTTTCATCCCAAATTTGGCAGCCCAAACCCTCAAATTATCTGTCATTTCTTTTCCTGTTGGACTCCTCTTCTTGCTGTCCTTCATGGCCGATTTTTGCAATTTCTTCTTCCCCACATGGAACTGGGAATGCAAGAGGAGGGATGGGTTGTAACTCAATTGATTTGGAAATTTTTTGTGTTGGTCGAGGGTGTGAAACCTCTTGCTTCTTTGGGGGAGAGCGTATTTCTTCTAGCTCTTGTGGAGGGGATGACTGTTTGGAAGGAAAAGGAAAGAAGAATCGAGGTGTGGTGGAAGACTGAGAGGTGGAGACATGGGATTAACATTTGAGACATAGATGGGGAGCTTAGAATTTGCAATTCCAAATGAGATGGTGTTGCTTGAGTAATGGGAAGAGAAAAACCAAATGATGGTGTAGAACTTACCCATTGACAAGGTTGTTTAACAACAAGTGTATAGGCCTCTATTTCTGTTGTCCATTGTGCAAGTTGGGGCAGCATCTTCATCATGAAGTCCAGCTTCTCCTAAGGGATGAAGTGGATCTTGGAAAAGGGCTCCCCCATGGACAAGGAGTCTTGCAACCAATTCTGAAAGCTCTCATTTGAGTTGTTGCTCTGGATTGCAACCATCTTTACCTCCATCTTTTGGATTTTCTCATACAGACCAACATATTGCATCTGATTGTCTTCATTATATGCATACTCTTGCTCTTGGAAAGCTCCATAGCAAAACTGATTTTGGCATTGCTGCTCATATGGGTATGCATGCTGATTTTGAATTGTTCAAAATGTTGATTTGGAGGATTTAAAAAACATGTTGGAGGTGGGAAACATTGCTGCTGGTTGTAAATGTGAGTTCCATGATGGAAATGAAGTCATGATTGCACAACTTCATGGAATGGAAAAGAATGAAAGGGATGGAAAGAAGGATGGATGGGAATGGATGAAAAACAGGTCTGCAACTTCAGAATAGGTTGCTGATCAGATGGAGTTCCCAGATGTGTGTTTGCAAGTGCCTCCAAAGGCTAAATCTTCACAGGAACACACCAACCTACAAAAGATGAAGTGGAAGACCTCTAAGGTCCCACCGGCGTGCCAAAACTATTGTTGTAGAATCACAGCACCCCTGGATGTTGATCAGATTTCTAGGTTGATCACTCTAGCATCCAGTGTGATTGCACAACATTGAATCCTTTCTCCAAGTGTGGGTTTAACACCCTGAACTATTGTTACTTCCTCTTGGGCATTCAAGTGTTGATATATGATTTCTTCTGTAAAAGGATGTGTTCCTTTGATTGTGAAGTCATGCTTGATATAGATTGTATCTTCTTTGCATTTGAAGATCTTTGACTGAGCCAGGATATGCTTCGACTCTTTTATTTCTTTCATTTTTACACCTGAGTTTAATCTGATTTCGGAATAAATTGTGGATTTACCCATCTATATGACTCAGCCTTGGATCAGTGGCATTGATCCAAGAGATGTTTTAAGTTTATTCTAGATGAACAAAAAATATAGACCTTACGAAGGTTGCAAGGTCCGAATGTGTGGAATGAGCAATTCAGGAGTTAACTCAGGCTGATCTTGTTAAATGAATTGGTTCCCGATATCATAATATCAAGAAGGTCTTGATCTTGAGCCAGGTAATAAATTCAGATACATTTATACTAATAGCTTACTATCAGTGCTTGAATGAATCCTTTTCATGAATGTATATTTGTGTTGGTTCTTATACTGAACGATTCTAATTGTTAGACCTAAACTGGATTTATTAAGGTTAATAACCTATGGGTTGGATTAGTGTTAATCTAACCTAGCCCTAAGCTATAAGCTAAATGTTCCTAAGGTTAGCAACCTAGCACTAAGGAAGTTAGACTAAGTATCACCTTATGATCTAACCTATTTTTCTAACCTAGCTAATGTTAGTGGGGGAAGGGGACCTATGAAGGGGTGTGCGAGCCATGGGTGGTAGTTTCTATGGCATTAAATGAAGGGGATAAGCATGAGGAAAGGATTTAGCTGAGGTTTCAAACGGCCATTGAGGCCGACGTGGCAGAGTCGCCAAATTTGGAAATGGTTTTTGGTTTGTATTTGTCCATCGCCAACTATGGCGGTCGTGGCAATGGAATTGAGCAGGAATTTTGGAGTTAATGCAATTAAAGAACTCGGTTTTCGAGCTCGGATTGCTCGGGAAGACATGTAAATGGAAAACTGTTGTTGTTTGTTTGGTTTTCCATGCGCTCGGTTTTCCCTCTTGTTTGATCACTGGTTCTTCGAACCAGTCTACTTGGTGTTACAATGGCAACTATGAGAATAACTAGCTCTTTTCTCTTCTCTGTCGAGGAAAGTTTATAAAGCATGGAAATAACAAATTATTGTTGTTGAAACTAACGTGGAAGAAGAGGAGAAGGCTCAAAGCTCTTTCAGAGGTCGTCTTCTCGATTTTAAAGCGGCAATTAACCAGGAAATGTTAGGCCCTAATTTTTAAAATCCTTCTTTCTCCTTTCCTTTCCCCTTCACATGATTTTCATTAGAACAACTCTGTTCAGGTGATCAATTCAGTTGGTTGGAAAGCATTTTTTGGTTTCTCTTTTCCCTGTGGAAATAGGAATCCTTCATATTTTTAGAAGACCTTGAAGATAGTTTATGATTTAATCTTCCTTGTGGTTTCGCTTCGTGTGAAGACCGGCTGACTTTTTATGGTTGCTGAATCTTTTGTTGGATCGTGCTATAATACTTTAGTTACTTCTGGTTGGATAACTTGCTGTGTTTATACTATTTGAATAGCGACTTTGTAGAAGTCCTCCCCTGTGGTTGCAATTTGGGATATAATCCATTGAAAGTTTGCAAGGATAATATATATGCAAAATGACTTCTGTGGATTCCCTTGGTAATGTTCGTAATATTTGGACTTCTGTAGAAGTCATATGTGAATACTTTTATAATTAGACTCATTTGGAGTCCTTGAAAAGTCACTCTGGTATTACGAATTCGTTGCTGGCAGGTATTTTATGAATAGTGTTGCTTAGCATGAATATCTTGGTACAAAAGGAGCTCATTTTGTGATTTCTTTTTAATTTTCGTATGTTTCGTCTTCTGCTTAAGCTTATTTTTCAAGGTTGATGTTATTGAGATTACTTAAGATAATTGATTCAGTTGGGTCCTTGATATGATCTCTTGATTACGACTTCTGTAGAAGTTTTGGTGGGAATAATATTGGGATTCTTGAATTGTTAGTCACCTGAAATTAAACTTCAATTAAGCCTTGTTTTAGAGCATTAGTTTGTTTGTGATTTGTTGGAGATCGTCGTATGTTGCGAGTTGCGCGTCTCTTGATTTAAACCCGTTTTGTGCATGCATATCATTCGAATCCTTACATTCTTGTGTTTTCCTTTCTATTTCGCTTCTTTGAAATTTAAAGGAAGGTTTTCTTTACAAATTTACTCGGTTGAGACCCTTTGTATTCCGTAGTAGTTTTGGCTTAAGGACGAAACTTGAGGAAAATACTGATATGAATTTCGGCTTCCCTGTGAAGACTTGTGTGATTAGTTTTTTCTTGAAAATACTTCTAATAAGTCCATGACTGTAATTAATCATAAGGATTTGTTTCCATTAAATTAAGTTGTGCATGTTTGTGGTTAGATTCAGTAGTGAATGTCACATATAGGCATACGAAACATCATTTGTTTAATGTTATCCTAAGCCTCTGTTTTGACTGTGATAAAGAGGTTGTTCTTTTGATTTCACTTGTTTGGATTTAAGTCTTGCTGTGTTAGTAGGGATTAGATTGAGCTGTATGTTGCTGATTGTTTCGAACTCGTGGGATTGATTGTTGTGGATTGTGCATGATTACGTCTTCCTGTTCTTGTGGTCTTCTAGTCTTTTGCTGACTGAGATAAAGAGCTAATAGTGTGTGCCTTACAAGTCGTATGCGTTTGGATATTTCTCTTTGTTGAATAATATTGGACAGCTTCTGTTAAGTCTGATTTGGTGGATTATTTATAATTTCCGGCTTCCATGAGTGCTATTTTATTGCTCAGTAGCTACAGTATTTTTTAATACTTGAATTTTGACGAACTATATTCTTCCTGTGTCTCGACTGGCTTAGTCGCTGCGTAAATGTGAATGCTTACTCGTGAGATGAATGGTACAGTCAGAGCTGAATGGAAGGGAATCTGAATGTCTTCTCTGTTTCTTTCTCTCTTCTGATGTAATGTTATTGTTTGAATATTTATAGTTAACCTTGTTTGATTGTTTTAACATCGGATGATTCATGATTGTTTGATATTCATTTTATTATGTTGAAATGTAATGGTCTTTCGGATGTTTGTTGTCTTTGGGGATTCAGTGATAGTTGTTTTGGATACATTTGTTCTCTTGGTCACTATATTTCTGAAGAACATATCTGAAAAGTCATCTAGGACTATTTAGTAACATAATAATATGAGTTACAAGCTTTATAGTCTGTGTTGAATTAAAAAAGACTAGCCTGAAATATGTCTAACATGTTCGTGAATGATTTCATTTAAACAGATGTTGTTCAATGAGAGAAATTGTGGATTGCATATTTGTTTTAAATAGTTAGTTCTTATCTGTCTCGTTCACCAAACTGAACCTGTGTTGACAATTTTTACAGATGTTTTTTTCCGCGTTTCCCTCCGTAAGTGGTAAAGGCAACGCATATCTGATATGAAATGTTCCAGATTGTTTAATTTGGTTTTACGGATGAACTTCAATTGATTATCTAAATTTCCACTTGAAGAATATGTCTTTGGCTATTGAGCTATTGTATCAAATATGCTGAAGGAAATAATTATTTTGATATAGCCTTGAAAGGAATGGAAAAGAGGTATTGTTACTTATGTGTTTTTGTATTCGTATCTTATGGTTTTGATCTTCTTTCGGTTCGAATGATCTTAAGAGCATTGTTCTTAATTTATAACTGGAGACTTTTGTGATTTCTAAGTAAGCTTGCAAGGTTTATTGAAATGAATACTTAAGATTGTTTTTAGGTATTTCTATTATGTCTACTAAAGCTAATTGAATTTAGATTCACTGTCTTTCGGAAAGCTAAGGTTAAAAATAAACCTGAGCAGGAAAGCTAAAACGAGCTGAATAAATTATTTACTAGTTACTTCCTAGTCTTGATCTAAGTCAAGAAAAACGTTTAATTGGACTCTTAATCACTATATCTTCGATGCTAAAAGTAGATATAATTTTAGTTATGAGAACTGATATAAAACCATAAAAAGGTATGGTTGCAAATCTCATGTGAGATTATGTTTATGTCCAATTTTTCGTTGATTTAGATTTAATGTTTTTCCTAATGAAATCCTTTGATAGGACCTCAATCCTTACTTAAACTTCTCTTGTGTAATGGTTTTTTATGAAGAAAGGTAATTCTAACAAGTGAGGAACCCCGGATGGAAAAGACTACCCTTAAGGGATTGACAATAGTAATAAATTTTAACTCAAAAAACGTAAGTAAAACCTTAAAATTATTAGTATCTTATCGGAGCGGCAAGATTTGAATTTGATGGCACAAGTCATTGCAGGTTGTACCTTTGAAAATATTAGGATATTCTCAGATACAACAATGCAGGGACTTATGCGACCACCTTCGCATTGATGCGTTAAGGATTTACAACCCTTAAAACTCGAACAGTTTTACTTTGGGACCTGATTAGGAACGTGGTCATGTTATAAAAAAGGCTGCCCAGGAGACTTGGGTATCTTGACACACGACCTGAGTTAACTAGGGGTCGACCCAGTATGTCCGCATATCCCTAGTTCTGGAAGCATCCTGTATAACGTTGTCAATTTTACTAATCCGTTCCTGATGAATAACTTGGGGAAGGAGAAACTGTCAGAAAGTCAGTATAAATACATTCTACATACAAAGGAATGGTGATGGACGTATCCATATTGACGATATTTCATCAAGAATACGATACATCATCATATGTTTCAATCTTTGGTCAACCAAGTTCGCAACTGCTGATTGCGTTGTCCTCTGTCACCTTCTAAGGGACGAATGGCCGATGATAATTGGAACAATTATTAAGATAGTTTCCTTGACAGAGCATTCAAAATCCTCAAGTATGTACCGCAGGATCAAAAAATGACGAGAGTTAAGAATACGAAAAGTCATCATGGGACTAAATCCTGGATAGAGGAGAGGTCGAGTTCACAGTCCAACCACTAGCAAGGAGTTGTTGAAAAGGCTATACGAAAATAAAGAAATTACAGGCCTATTTATGCTCATAAAGAGGGAAGTGCGGAAGAAGATTGCAAACCCTTCTTCAACTTCACTTGCACCCAAAAAGGACCATGGAAAAAAATTTTGGAAATAGAAGGAAGGTTTCCAGGGATAATAGTGAGGAAGCAGTAGCAAATAGCCTGCTGAAATGTAAGGGATATTTTGCCAAAAATATAACATGCAGAAGCCTATGGAGGACAACGTGATAATTACAAGGTGGAGGAAATTTTGACCTCTAAAAAGGGACCTGTAGGAGGCTGCTACAATTTGTGGCACAGAAACCTCGCAAATCAGTGCCCTTTGAAGAAGGATATCGTAATCAGCAGCATAAGATACAGGCTTTGGCAGTAGCAGACAAGCAAGCTGGAAAAGCAAGTGACACCTCTAGAAGTTCCGGGTAAGTTATTGGCATAACTTGTCACTATTCTTTCTTGATACATGCAGCTTACTGAATGTTTCATTTCTAGTAAATTTCTTCTAAAACTTAAAGGAAAAAGCTGGAAAAATGGATTAAGCGTGATGTACAGTATGATAATAACTCTATTCATATAGTGAGTATGTGTCTTTTTGGGGCAGTAGGTCCTGACTACCTAACTTTTACCGGAAGTTGACCTCTATATGTTACACCTTGGGGGGGCTGACGACATTTTCATTGGTGTCAATTGGTTAGCTCAACCATAAAGTCAAAAGTAGACGCTATGAAAAGAATATAAAATGTTTTAGATGATCGGCGAAATCAGCAGCGGAATCAAGGGTGAAACAGGGGAATTTCAGTTAGGAAAAGTCAGCTATGCAATTGTAAAAAGGCTAAAAAACAAAGGATGTCCCTTTAGCAGTAAAGATATCTGAATTTTCAGAAGAAGATGGTTGATTCAGAAACGAATTTCCTCTGGTACAAAGTTTCAAGGATGTTTTTTTCGGAGGAGGAGGAATTACTAGGGTAACCACCCAAGAGGGAATTTGACTTCACCATCGAAAAGCAAACAGGAACGGAACCTATTTCCAAAGCACTTATCGGAATTGACTACTACAGAGTTAGTCGAGCTTAAGGCACAATTGCCAAGAAAGAAATTTTTTTCTAAAGGTTTGATTAGACCAGTTGTTTCACCTTGGGGGTGCCAAGTAATATTGTTGAAAAGAGGATGGACACTTAGGCTGTGTATGATTATCGGATGTGGAATAAAGTAACAAGCAAGAACAGATACCCAACTTCAAAGGATCGACGATCTATTGATAGATGCGTTGGGTAGCGGTTTATTCTAGAGAGATCTTCGATATGTTTATCATTCAGTAAGGATTAGAAGAAGAAGATATTCAGTAAAATAGCTTCCGAACACGGAACGGACATTATGAATTAACGCTCTACTTGGATTAAATAATGCACCCGCCAGCTTTTATGAACTTAATGAGTAATATCTTTCAGAATATTTGGAAAGTTTGTACTTATCTTGCTTGGACGTTATTCTCATTTATCTAAAAGTGTTGAGGAGCACATGAGCATTTGAAGGGGGGGGATAGGTTTTGGAATTTGAGAAAAAATAAAAATGTATGGTAAGTTTATTTTTTTTTTTCCAAATGTTCTTTCTTGGATTTAGAAGTTCATATTTGGGTAATGTCATTAGCAAGGAAGGAATTGCTGTAGATCCTTCAAAATAGTGGCAATAACTGAAGGGCCTGCACAAGATGCGTGCGCGAAGTAAGAAGTAAGAAAGCTTCATGGGTCTGTGGTTACATAGAAATTTGTTAAGGATTTTTTGAAAGGGGCTTACACCGATAACTTATTGCAAAAAGAAGGATAAGAAATTTAGTTGGGAATGATAGTGCGAAAGCGGGCTTTCAAATCTGAAAATCCAGTTGACTTCCGCACATAGATTAGAATACCAGACCCTAATGGGAGCTTTTATGTTTAACGGATACGTTGGGGAGGCCTCTTGGATGTGTTTGTTACAAAATGATCAATTCAAGCATATGAAAGTAGAAACTAAGCTGACATGAGCTGAATTAGGCTCCTAATGATTGGCGCTGGCTGCATTGTTCATGTGCTTCAAGTCTGGAGACACTATTTACTTGGTAAACCTTTGAGTGAAAACTGATCACTTAGGACTGAAATATATTTTAACTAAGCCTAATCTAAATGCCAGACAGAGACGGTGGTTAGCATTTTTACCCAATATGATCTTTGAGATCGGCTGAAAAATCAGCAGAGATCAAGGTGGGAAACAGGAAATTTCCGTAGAAAACGGTCGCTATGCAACCTTAAAAAGGCTAAAACAAAGGGAGGTCCCCTTTATGACCAGTAAAGATATCTGAATTTTCGAGAAGAGTGGTGATTTCCAGAAACGATTCCTCTGTTACAAAGTTTAAGGATGTTTGTCCGGAGGAAGGAATTACTAGGGTTACCACCCAAGAGGGATGACTTCCACATCGCAATCAACAGGACGGAACCTATTTCAAGCACCTTATCGGGAGACTATACAGAGTAGGCGAGCTTAAGGGCACAAATTGCCAAGAAAGTTTTCTTAAAGGTTTGATTGACCAAGTGGTTCACCTTGGGGAGTGCCAGTAATATTGTGAAAAAGAAGGATGGAAACCATAGGATGTTGTAAGTGATTATCGGGATGTTGAAATTAAAGGTAACAATCCAAGAACAGATACCCACTTCCAAGGATCGACGATCTATTTGATAGCTGGGTGGGGTTGGTAGCGGTTTATCTAAGATAGATCTTCGTATGTTTATACTCGTAAGGATTAGAGAGAAGATATTCATAAACAGCGTTCCGAACAAGGTACGGACTTAGGAATTCACGCTTCTACTTTTGGGATTAAACTAATGGCACCCGCAGCATTTATGACACTTAATGAGTAATATCTTTCAAAGAATATTGGACACAGTTGGTACTTAATGCTTGGGACGATATTCTAATTATTCTAAAAGTGTTGAGGCGCACAATGAGCATTTGAAGAAGTTTTGGGAAATTTTGAGAAAAATAAATTGTATGGTAAGTATCCAAATGTTCTTCTTTGATTTAGCAGACACTTGGGTCATGTCATTAGCAAGGAAGGAATGCTTGTAGATCCTAAACAAACAGTGGCAATAACTGAGTGGCCTTGCACCAAAGAATGTGCGCGAAGTAAGAGCTTCATGGGTCTGTGGTTACTTAGAGATTAATTTTGTTAAGGATTTTTCTAAAGTGGCCTACACGAAACTAATTGCAAAAGAAGGATAAGAAATTTATTTTGGAAGGGATAAGTGCGAAGCGGCTTTCAAACTTTGACATCCAGTGACATTCCGAACCTAGATTAGCTATACCAGACCTAATGGGAGGCTTTACTGTGTACGGATACTTCTGGGGAAGGCCTTGGAGGTGTTTTGTTACAAAATGATCAATTCATAGCATATGAAAGTAGAAAACTTAAGTACATGAGCTGACTTATGCTCCTCATGATTGGAGCTTGCTGCCATTGTTCATGTGCTTCAAGTCTGGAGACACTATTTACTTGGGAAACCTTTTGAGTTGAAACTGATCACTTAGGACTGAAATATATTTCACTCAGCCTAATCTAAATGCCAGACAGAGAAGGGTGGTTAGAATTTTTATCACAATATGATTTTGATATTAGCTACATCAAAGGGAAAGAGAATAGAGTAGCAAATGCTCTAAGTCGTAGGAAGCACATTTCTGCTCTTATAACATTAAGAAATCAGTTTAAGGATGAGGTAAAGAGTGCCTCATAATCTGATACATACTTTCAGCAAGTAAAAGCAGCGCTTGCTGCAGAACCTAATGATGAAAGGTATAAGGGATTTCATTTTGATAATGAAGGAATCTTACGTTATGAAAACAGGTATACGTACCTATGCTGAATGATTTGAGAAAGAAGTTGTTAGTTGAATTTCATAATTCACCTTTCTCTGGACACCCGGTATCACAAAAATGCTTGTTGATCTGAAATAGCAATACTTTTGGAAAGGTATGAAAAAGGATGTCATTGATTTTGTGACTCATTGTCTGGAATGTCAGCGGGTTAAGGCAGAACACATGCACCCTGCTGGACTGTTATATCCTCATAGCATACCGCAGTACAAATGGTAAGTAATAAGCATTGATTTTGTACAAGGGTTACCTATGTCTAGGAACAAACATGATGTTATCCTGGTAGTTGTAGATAAACTAACTAAGGTAGCTCATTTCATCACTGGAAATCTAAAGGACGATTCACCAGTGCTAGCCAAAAGATTCGTACACAAAATTTTCAGATTGCATGGTGTACCAGAATTGATTATATCTGACAGAGATCCTAGAATGACGTTAAGATTTTGGAAAACGCTTAATACAGCTCTTAGAACGAAACTAAACTTCAGTTCTGCATATCATCTGGAAACGGATGGACAAACTGAGAGCGTAAATCAAGTGTTGGAAGACATGTTGCGAATGTATTGCATGGATCAACAGTATAAATGGGAAGATTATCTTCCATTAGTTGAATTCGCATACAACAACACTTATCACTCATCTCTTAAAATGGCACCATTTGAAGCACTTTATGGAAGGAAGTGCAGAACCCCTGTTAGCTGGGATAGTGTTGAGGATAGAGTGGTAATTGGACTAGAGATCCTCACTGAAATGGAACAGCAAGTTAAGTTGATTCGCGAACGATTAAAGGAAGCAGCAGATAGGAAGAAGAGCTATGCTGACCTTAAGTGGGTTGATCGAAGGTTTGAGCTGGGTGAGAAGGTTTTTCTTCGTGTTAAACCCAGAAAGAGTTCTATAACTTTTGGCAAGGCTGCCAAGTTGTCACCTCGTTTTGTGGGACCTTTCAAAATTGTCGAGATAATCAATCCTGTAGCTTATCGATTAGCATTACCACCTACTTTATCTCGCATGCATGATGTTTTCCATATTTCTTTGCTTAAGAAATACATTTCAGATCTGTCACATGTTTTAAATTGGAAATCCTTGCAGGTCCAAGACCCCGGAATAATCGTGGTTAAACCCACACGAGTGCTGGAAACTCGCCAATTACATTTGAGAAATCATGAAATACAGCAATGTAAGGTCCAGTGGGACCAGTTTAACGAAGAAAGTGTAACTTGGGAAAATCTAGAAGAGATGAAAATTGCTTTTCCTTTTCTTTTTCAACAGGATGAAATCTGTTGACAAAACATTTTTTTTATGAACTTATCTTTTTCATGATCATATGAAAGCCAGATTGAGGCAAACATTATTCAAGCTGAATAAAATGTATCGTGACATTGATTTCTGAAACTATTCAAGCTAGAAATAGTCACATTGTATTGTGAACTAATAAATTGGTTGACCTGAAGGTAAATCAAATATGTAATCATCGGGACGATGAATCTTTTAGGAGGGAAGCATGTAACACCCTGAACTATTGTTACTTCCTCCTGGGAATTCAAGTGTTGATATATGATTTCTTTTGTAAAAAGGATGTGTTCCTTTGATTGTGAAGTCATGCTTTATATAGATTGTATCTTCTTTGCATTTGAAGATCTTTGACTGAGCCAGGATATGCTTGCACTCTTTTATTTCTTTCATTTTTGCACCTGAGTTTAATCTGATTTCGGAATAAATTGTGGATTTACCTGTCTATATGACTCAGCCTTGGATCAGTGGCATTGATCCAAGAGATGTTTTAAGTTTATTCTGGATGAACAAAAATTATAGACCTTGTTAGGAAAATAAGAGATAAAATACGCGGAATAATCCCTCACAGAATCGCAACAGAAGAAACTAATATGCAGAAAATATTACAGATCTCAAATAAAAGTGCAGAATAAATAACACAACACAGAGAGACAATATTTAACGTGGTTCACTCAATTTGGGCTACGTCCACCAAGAATCACTTGCTCAGATTTTATTACAAGCCTTCACTCTCTCAATACAATACCCAGATCCGTTTGGAGCTATGCTCAACAAACTCTACAGAATTCAAACCCGAATTCAAAACACATCTGTAATACATTTGCTTGTCCCTCTATCATATGCATAAGACCATATAAATAGAACACTGCTTAAGCAGTTTGATAAAAAACCGTGGGTATCAAAACCAAGGGCAAAAAACCGTGGGTATCAAAACAATGGGCAAAAGACCGAAAAAACCATGGGCCCAAAAACAGCCCATAACGGTTACCCATTACCCATGGGTTAATGAACCACCCATAAAAATTTGTTTCGGGGGCTTCTCCCCCGAACCCCCTTTCATTGGGGGGGCTTCAACCCCCCGAACCCCCCTGACCCACTCACCGGCGAGCGGGACCACCGTAAAAATACCCGAGTGTAACACATGGAAGGTGTACCATACTCTAACATGAAAATAGGCTCCACAAACATAACAATCTCCCACTTGGAGACTAGTTTCCACTGAGCAAGCTTCTCAACCCTTCACTGTCATCCGCGAAGGCCAACCAAAGCTGAACATAGCTTTAGTTTATCCCTTGTGACCACCTTGGTCATCATGTCTGCAGGATTCTAACTGGTATGAATCTTCTCCAACTTCAACTTATCTTCCTCCAAAGCTGTCCTGATGAAGTGATATCTCAACTATATATGCTTCATCCTGGAGTGGAAAGCAGAGTTCTTAGCTAGGTGTATAGCACTCTGACTATCACTATATAGCTTACATTCCTCCTGCTTATGCCCCAACTCCTCAAGCAATTGTTGTATCCAAATCATCTCTTTTCTTGCCTCTGTGGCAGCAACATACTCAGCCTCCGTGGTTGACAAAGCCACCAGCTTCTGTAGTCGTGAAATCCAGCTCACTGCTGTCCCACCTACAGTGTAAATATAACCTGTTGTGCTCCTCCTGCTATCTACATCTCCAGCCATGTCTGAATCTACATAACCACGTAAAGTGGTGTCTGATCCACTGTATCACAGAACTGCCCCCATGGTTCCTCTCAAATACCGAAGGATCCACTTTACTGCTTGCCAATGATCTTTACCTGGATCACTCATAAATCTACTCACAGCTCCCACTGCATGGGCAATATCAGGCCTAGTGCACACCATAGCATACATCAAACTGCCAACTGCTGATGAGTAAGGTACCTTTGACATCTAGTTTCTTTCCTGCTCTGTCTTGGGACACTGCTCCTTTGATAACTTGAAATGGCCTGCCAAAGGAGTCCCAACCGGTTTAGCATCCTGCATTTTAAACCTGTCTAATACCTTCTTAATGTAATCTTCCTGAGATAAAGTCAACTTCTGTTCCTTCCTATCTCGAGTTATCCTCATACCAAGGATTTGTCTGGCTGCCCCCAAATCCTTCATATCAAAGGATTCACTTAGCTGTTTCTTGAGTACTTTTATTTCCTGCATGTTTTTACCTGCAACCAACATGTCATCAACATAAAAACACAGGATAATATAACTTCCATCCTCAAATTTCTTTGTATACACGCTATGGTCAAAATGACATCTAATATAACCTTGCTCCATCATGAAGCTATCAAACTTCTTATACCATTGACGTGGAGCTTGTTTCAAGCCATACAAGCTCTTCTTCAGTTTACACACCATCTCCTCTTTACCTTTGACCTCATAGCCCTCTGGTTGCTGCATGTATAGCTCCTCCTCCAAATCACCATGGAGAAATGCAGTCTTTACATCTAACTGTTCTAAGTGCAAGTCTTCTGCTGCCACTATTCCAAGAACAGTTCTAATAGAAGTCATTTTTACTACAGGAGAAAAAATCTCATCAAAATCTATACCTTGTTTCTGTGCAAACCCCTTGACCACCAACCGGGCCTTATATCTTTTCTTTCCTCCTTCATCTTTTACTCTGTACACCCACTTGTTCTGCAATGCTCTTTTGCCTTCCGGTAGCTTCACCAAATCCCAAGTCTGGTTCTCCATAAGAGACTTATGCTCCTCATCCATGGCTTGCTCCCACTTCTTACTGGCATCTACCTGCATTGCTTCATCAAAGCTCTCTGGCTCTCCACTATCAGTGAGTAATAAATAATAAAGAGAAGGAGAAAACCGTTCAGGTTCTTTTCTTACCCTAGAAGACCTCCTCACTGTAGGAGTTTGGGGTTCCTATTGAATAGGTTCCTGAACTGATTCATGGGTCACTTTCCCATCCGGAAGATCCTCTACCACTGCATATTCTTTCTTTGATTCTTCCTTGTTTTCCTACAACTGTTGCTTATACATGACTTTCTCATTAAAGACCACATCCCTAGACCGAATGATTTTCTTTTCCTTAATACTCCAACATTTAAACCCAAAGTCATCACCACCATAACCAATGAAAGTACATTTTTTTGATTTAGCCTCTAGCTTGGTCCTATCATCCTTGTCTATATGAACAAACACTTCACATCCAAAGACTCTAAGAAATGAATAATCAACTTTCTTACCGTACCATGCCTCCTCAGGTATGCCTCCATCCAAGGCACTTGAGGGTCCTCTGTTTATCAAGTACACAGCTGTGCTCACCGCTTCTGCCCAAAAAGAAAGAGGCAGTCCTGCATGTAATCTCATGCTCCTAGCACGTTCCATTATAGTTCTGTTCATCCTTTCTGATACCCCATTCTGCTGCGGAGTTCCTGGAACTGTCTTTTGCCTGCGGATTCCATTCTTAGAACAGTAATCATTAAATTCATTTCTGCAATACTCCCCTCCATTATTTGACCTGAGACATTTTAGCTTAAGACCTGTTTCATTCTCTACCAAGGCTTTCCATTTAACAAAAGTGTCAAATACATCAGATTTGTGTCTAATACAATAAACCCAAACTTTCCTTGTTGCATCATCAATAAAAGTAACATAATAACTTGAACCCACAAGAGATGATACCTGAGCCGGCCCCCACACATCAGAATGTACCAGCTCTAACTTACTCTCTTTCTTCGTAGGTCCAACCTTGAGAAACCTTACTCGCTTCTGTTCCCATATATGCAGTTTTCACAGAAATCCAAACCTGTTTCTGTTTATCCAGGCAAATTCTTCTTTATGATGTTCATGCCCTTATGGCTCATATGACCGAGCCTATAGTGCCATAATGTTGTATCTGCATCTGAAGCCACAAGATTACAATCATTAGTACTATCGGTGGTTAAATACAAGGTTACAACCTTCTTACCTCTTGCCACCACAAGAGCACCTTTGGTAACCTTCCAAGAGTCTGCTGTAAATATCACAGTACAACCATCACTTCCCAACTGCCCTGCCGATATCAAATTTCTCCTTAATGTAGGCACATGTCTGACATCCTTCAATAGCCATGTATTCCCATTCTGCATATTAACCCAAACAGAACCATTTCCAACTATGCTATAAGGCTCATCATCACCAAGAAAAACATGCCCAAAATCCCCTTGAACATAATCAACAAAATAATGCCTATGTGTAGTAGCATGAAAAGAAGCCCCTGAATCTAAAACCCAAGATTCAGTAATATTATGCAAAGAAAGAATCAAAGCATCCTGACATACATTACCCGATGCCACATTTGCCTCCTTGTTTTCTTCCTGTTGTTTCTTCTTATCCCGAAGCTCCCAACAGTCCTTCTTTGCATGCCCAGGCTTTCCACAATTCCAGCATACAATCTTGTTCTTGGATTTTGACCTTGCCTGATCTTTTGATTTTCCACGGTTTCCTCTATTCTTCTGTCTCCCTCTAGTTTCCACTGTCAAAGCATTCCCTGAAGTAGAAGATTCCCCAGAGCTTCTTCTTCGCATTTCCTCGCTTAGAATCACCCCTACAACATCCTCAAACTTCAACTTCGAGTTAGCTGGAACCGAGTTACTTACCGCCATTACCAGGTTGTTCCAACTCTCAGGTAAAGAGCACAGAATTAATAAAGCCCTAACTTCTTCATCAAATTCTATTGTAACCGAAGCTAGCATATTCACTACCGTATTGAAATCATTTAAATGATCTGCTACTGAACTATTCTCAGACATCTTCATATTAAACAACTTTTTCATTAAAAATATCTTATTAGAGGCAGAGGGTTTTTCATACAACTTCCCTAATGCATCCATTAGATCTTTTGTAGTCTTTTCTTTTGAAACATTAAATAATACCGAAGATGCAAGACTCAGCCGAATAATTCCAAGTGCCTTCCGATCCAACAAATCCCATTCCGCATCTGTCATACTCGAGGGTTTGTTCACCTTCTCAGACAACGGAGTATAAAGATCCTTTTGATAAAGGTAATCTTCCATTTGCATCTTCCAAAGACTGAAATTCTGCCCGTTGAATTTATCAACCCTAGATCTTCCTTCATCTTCCATAGCTCCCACTCAAGCTAAAAAAACTTTCCCTGCGATTCAACACTTCAGCAAACCAAACCAGGCTCTGATACCAATTGTTAGGAAAATAAGAGATAAAATATGTGGAATAATCCCTCACAGAATCGCAACAGAAGAAACTAATATGCAGAAAATATTACAGATCTCAAATAAAAGTGCAGAATAAATAACACAACACAGAGAGACAATATTTAACGTGGTTCACCCAATTTGGGCTACGTCCACCAAGAATCACTTGCTCAGATTTTATTACAAGCCTTCACTCTCTCAATACAATACCCAGATCCGTTTGGAGCTATGCTCAACAAACTCTACAGAATTCAAACCCGAATTCAAAACACATCTGTAATACATTTTCTTGTCCCTCTATCATATGCATAAGACCATATAAATAGACAACTGCTTAAGCAGTTTGATAAAAAACTGTGGGTATCAAAACCAAGGGCAAAAAACCGTGGGTATCAAAACAATGGGCAAAAGACCGAAAAAACCATGGGCCCAAAAACAGCCCATAACGGTTACCCATTACCCATGGGTTAATGAACCACCCATGAAAATTTGTTTCGGGGGCTTCTCCCCCGAACCCCCTTTCATTGGGGGGGCTTCAACCCCCCGAACCCCCCTGACCCGCTCACCGGCGAGCGGGACCGCCGTAAAAATACCCGAGTGTAACACATGGAAGGTGTACCATACTCTAACATGAAAATAGGCTCCACAAACATAACAGACCTTACGAAGGTTGCAAGGTCCGAATGTGTGGAATGAGAAATTCAGGAGCTAACTCAGGCTGATCTTGTTAAATGAATTGGTTCCCGATATCGTAATATCAGCAAGGTCTTGATCTTGAGCCAGGTAATAAATTCAGATACATTTATACTAATAGCTTATTATCAGTGCTGGAATGAATCCTTTTTGTGAATGTATATTTTTTGGTTCTTATACTGAACGATTCTAATTGTTAGACCTAAACTAGATTTATTAAGGTTAATAACCTATGGGTTGGATTAGTGTTAATCTAACCTAGCCCTAAGCTATAAGCTAAATGTTCCTAAGGTTAGCAACCTAGCACTAAGGAAGTTAGACTAAGTATCACCTTATGATCTAACCTATGTTTCTAACCTAGCTAATGTTAGTGGGGGAAGGGGACCTATGAAGGGGTGCGAGCCATGGGTGGTAGTTTCTATGGCATTAAATGAAGGGGATAAGCATGAAGGACAAGGATTTAGCTGAGGTTTCAAATGGCCATTGAGGCCAACGTGGAAGAGTCACCAAATTTGGAAATGGTCTTTGGTTTGCATTTGTCCATCGCCAACTATGGCGGTCGGTGGTAATGGAAATTGAGCGGGAATTTTGGAGTTAATGCAATTTAAGAACTCAGTTTCCGAGCTTGGATTGCTCGGGAAGACATGCAAAATGGAAAACTGGTTGTTTGTTTGGTTTTCCATGCGCTCCGGTTTTCCCTCTGTTTGATCACTGGTTCTTCGAACCAGTCTACTTGGTGTTACATGGCAACTATGAGAATAACTAGCTCTTTTCTCTGTCGAGGAAAGTTTATAAAGCATGGAAATAACAAATTATTGTTGTTGAAACTAACGTGGAAGAAGAGGAGAAGTCTCGAGCTCTTTCAGAGGTCTTCTTCAGATTTTAAGTGGCATTACCACCCATGTTAGGCCCTAACTTTTAAAAATCTTGCTTTCCTTCAAATGATTTCATTAGAACAACTATGTTCAGGTGATTTCAATTCAGTTGGTTGGAAGCATTGTTTTGGTTCTTCTTTTCCTGTGAAATTAGGAATCTCAGATCTTTAGAAGACCTTGAAGGAATAGTTTATGTATTTAATCTTCCTTGTGGTTTCGCTTCGTTTGAAACCGGCTGTACTTTTATGGTTGCTGAATCTTGTTAGATCTTGCTATAATACTTTAAGTTACTTCTGGTTGGATAACTTGCTGTGTTTATACTATTTGAATGCGACTTTGTATAAGTCCTCCCTGTGTTGCAATTTTTGGGATATAATCTGTTGAAAGTTTGCAAGGAATATATATACGAAAATGACTCTGTGGAGTCCTTGGAATGTTTCATATATTTTGGACTTCTGTAGAAGTCATGAATGTGAATACTTATTAGATTAGACTCAGTTGGAGTCCTTGAAAAGTAACTGGTATTACGAATTTTGTTGCTTTGTTATGAATATTGTTGTTTAGCAGTGAATATCATTGGTACAGACTCAGTTGGAGTTCTTTTTATGTTTCGTATGTTTCGTCTTCTGCTTAATCTTAGTTTCGAATGCTGATGTTTAGTTGAGATTACTTAAGATATTGATTCAGTTGGAGTCCTTGATATGTATCTTGAATTACAACTTCTGTAGAAGTTTTGCTAGGAATACTATTGGGATTCTTGAATTTTTGTCACATGAAATCAACTTCAATTTAAGCCTTGTTTATGAGCATTAGTTGTTTGTGATTTGTTGGAGATCTCGATATGTTACGAGTTGGCTCGACTCTCGATTTAAACCCTCGCTATGCATGCATATCATTCAGAATCCTTCTTAACATTCTTGTGTTCATTTCTGTTCGCTTCTGTGGAAATTTAAAGGAAGGGTTTTCTTTACAAATTTTACTCGGTTTGAGACCCTGTTGTATTTCGTAGTATCTTGGCTTAGGACGAAACTTTGAGGAAAATACTGATATGGAATTTCGGCTTCTGTGAAGACCTTGTTGTGATTATTTTTCTTGAAAACGACTTCTAATATAAGTCATGGTTGTATTATCATAAGGATTTGTTTCAGTTAAATGAAGCTGTGCATGTTTGTGTTAGATTCAGTATGAATGTCACTATATATGCATAAGGAAACATCATTTGTTTTAATGTTATCTAGCCTCTTGTTTGACTGTGATAAAGAGGTTGTTCTTTTGATTTCGGCTTTGGATTTAAGTCCTTGCTGTGTTAGTAGGGATTAGATTGAGCTGTATGTTGCTGATTGTTTCGACTAAGTGGGATTGATGTTGTGATTGTGCATGGTTACGTCTTCTATTATTGTGATTATCTAGTCTTGTGCTTGACTGAGATAAAGAGTTAATAGTTGTGCCTTGACAAGCGATGGCGTTGGATATTTCTCGTTTGTTGAATAATATGGAAAGCTTTGTTAAGTCTATTTGTTGGATTATTTATTACTGCCTTGGCATGAGGGCTATTGTATTGCTCAGTAAGCTACAGGTAATTTTTATACTTGAATTTTTGACGAACTATAGTTCTTCCTGTGGTCTCGACTGGCTTAGTCGCATGCATATAATGTGAATGCATTACTCTTGAGAGGATGGTACAGTCATGAGCATGAATGGAAGGGAAATCTGAATGTCTCGGTTTCTTTCTCTTCTGATGTAATGTATATGTTGATATATTTATATTTAACTGTTGGAATTGTTTTAACATACTGATGGATTCATGAATTGTTATGATATTCATTTTATTATGTTGAATGTAATGGTCTTTCGGATGTTTGTTGTCCTTGGGATTTAGATGGATAGTTGTTTTGGATACATTTGTTCTTCTTGGTCACTTATATTTATGAAGAAATATCTGAAAAGTATCTAGGACTATTTAGTAACTATAATATGAGTTACGCGTTTATAGTCATGTTTGAATTAAAAAAGAGCATAGTCTGAAATATGTCTACATGTTTCGTGAAATGATTTCATTTAAACAGGTTGTTCAATGAGAGAAATTGGTGGATTGCATTTGTTTTAAGAGTTAGTGCTTATCATGCTCAGTTCACCAAACTGACCTGTGTTGACAATTTTTACAGATGGTTTCCGTAAGTGGTAAAGGCACGCATATCTTATATGATGTTCAGATTGTTTAATTTGGTTTTACGATGAACTTCAATTTGATTATATAAATGTACTACTTGAAGAAATATGTTCTTTGGCTATTGAGTATTGTATCAAATATGCTGAATGAAATAAATGTATTTGATTAGCCTTGAAAGGAATGAAAAGAGGTATTTGTTACTTATGTGTTTGTATTCGTATCTTGATGGTTTGATCTTCTTCGGTTCGAATGATCTTAAGAGCATTGTTATTATTGTATAACTGGAGACTTTTGTGATTATCTAAGTAAGCTTGCAAGGTTATGTGACTGAATACTTAAGATTGTTTAGTAGTTCTATTATGTTCTATCTAAAGCTAAATTGGCATTTAGATCACTGTCTTTCGGAAAGCTAAGGTTAAAATAAACCTGAGCAGGAAGCTAAACGAGCTGAATAAATTATTACTTCCTAGTCTTGATCTAAGTCAAGACAACGTTTAATTGGACTCTTAATCACTATATCTCGATGCTAATAAGTAAGATATAATTTTAGTTATGAGAACTGATATAAACCTAAAAAGGGTATGGTTAGCAATCTCATGTGAAGATTATGGGTTATTGTCCAATTTCGTTGATTTAGATTTATGTTTTTCTATGAAATCCTTTATAGGACCTCAATCTTATTAAACTTCTCTTGTGTAATGGGTTTTATTAAGAAAGGTAATTCTAAGGTGAGGAACCCAAGGACTAGGAAAGACTACCCTTAAGGGAGCGACTGATAGTATAATTTTAACTCAACGTAAGTAACACCTTAAAATTTAGTAGATCTTATCGAGGTGGATTTGAAGGTTGATGGAACAAGTCGATTGTAGGGTTGTACCTTCGAGAAGATTAGGATCTTCTCAAAGATACAACAATGCAGGTGACTTATGGCGACACCCTTCGCATTGATCGTTAAGATTTACACCTTAAACTCGAACAAGTTTTACTCTGGGACTGATTAGGAACATGGTCATGTTATAAGGCTGCCCCAGGAGACTCGGGGTATCTTGACACACTGAGTTAACTAGGGTCGACCTAGTATGTCAGCATATCCCTAGTCCCCGGGAGCATCCTTATAACATTGTCATTTTACTAATCCATTCCTGAGTGAATAACTTGGGGTAGGAGAGACTGTCAGAAGTCAGTATAAGACATTCTACATAACAAAGGAATGGGGTGATGGATGTATTCTAGATTGACGAGTATGTCGTCAAGGAATACGAGACATAAGCATATGTTTCAAATCTTTGGCCAAAGTATCACAAGCTGCTGATTGCGTTGTCCTATGTCACCTAGTCTAAGGGACGAGATGCCGATGAATAATGGTAACAATTATTCAGATAGGTTCCTTGGACAGAGCATTCTGAATCCCAAATTAGGGAAGAGAACCGCAAGAGTGAGGTGTTAAAATAAAAACGCCAACTCTTGATACTCATGAATAGATCGGTAGATTACCAAGTCATGGAATGAATAGATCGGAGGTACTCCGAGTCATTACAGCTGCATATGGTTATCTGTTATAAGAATGGTTGTTTTGATTTGTGAGTTCTAAATTATGTATTTAGAACTAGGAAGGATTTATAAAAAAAAAAAATTACTTGTTCTAAAGTACTAAAATGAGGACGTTATAGTGGGACTTCCAAATATGAGAAAGGAATCTCCAGAGAAGGTTGGTTCCTACTCCTAAACTACCTTCCACAAGCTATTCCAGTGCAGGAAAGATAATCTAATCCTAATCTAACCACCAAGGAGACAGGGAGAGAGAGAGAAGAGAAAAAGAACAAAAAGCCTACACTAAAACGGTGATACACCAGAGAAGGAGAATGTTGAACATCTATCAAAACTGCCATGGAACAAGGAGAGGTGAGCAATGGGAAGGATGGACAGATGCATCACAGGCCCAAGGATAGATTTCACACAGAAAATGTCTTAAAACTCCATGAACACAGCTCCAAACCTGCAATGAACATTCAAACGTGCACAAATACTACAATGAAGAGAGGTAAGAAGAAAACAAGTGAAAAAATGAGCAAGGATGGACAGATGCATCATGAAACACATTTTTTTTTCTTCAGAAGTTTACACAGAACATCATTTCAATGGTAAAAGGCAAAAACGCCATTACAGAGAAGGGGAGGAGGTTCAAACTCCATTTTCAACCCTGGAGAAGAAAATAAGGGAGCGGCAGAGTTGAAAAGATGAACCACCCTGAAAAATGAGCCAAATCTGGCTTTATACAATGCATGGGGCGAGCCTAGGAGAGAGAAACACAGGAAAACGTGCAAGCAGTCCAACCATTGACCAAAACGCATTCTTCATTAAAATCAGCGGTTGAAACATCACTTCTGGCCATGCTGAAGAAGAATGAGACCCATGTGCATTGAAACTGGTTATTGAAACGTCATTTCTAGCCATGCTGAAGAAGAATGCGACCCATGTGCATTAAAACTGGTTGTTGAAACGTCAGTTCTGGCCATTACCATGCGCCAGAGACGTTTCTTGATTTTTCTCTCTCCAAACTGAACCAAAATGCAAAATTGACCCTGGAATCGTGTAGATAATTTCATCAGCTTTCCATTGATATAAAGAATGTGAAAATCTGAGCTCTGGATCGAAAGTTATGGCGATCTGAAGATTTAGGGAAAAAATAGGCCAAAACGGATATTTGAATTTTTTCCCATGCTCTGCCACTTGGATGACACATGTCAGGTGTTGATTGGATGAGTAATTCTCTCTCCTTCCCTTTCTATGGGTTTTCCTTTGAAAATTTTGACTTTTCTTACACTTTGGAAAAAATTTCATTTTTTCCCCCGCGCCCCCGCCACTTGGGACACGTGGCGTGATCTGGTTGGAGGACAGGGGCACGGGGTCATCCTTGTCTTTTAATTTTTTGGCCCAAGACTTTTGTCAAATTTTCCTAAGTCTTTCCCTAGCTCCGAACTTCCCCGCCTTAGGACACGTGTCCTGTGTCTATTAGCTCGAGCCGACCCTTCAAACCTTGCCCTTTGAATTTTTTTGGCTAGAAAACACTTAGCCAATTTCCATTGCGCCTCCCCTTGTGATACGTGGCACGTTCTGATTCGTCCATGGGCCTCCTTGTCTCTTTTCGGCCACTTCTCCTTTTCACGTCCCACGCATACCTTTGGCCTGGATGTCCCAAACCGTCTGGGAAAAATATCTCCGAACCACCCGATTCGGGCTTCCTTGTCCCTCTTTGCGGTGAAGACACGTGGCAAGATCCCATTCACTCTCGGCTCCTTCGGATTTTCACGTCCCACATGTCCTTTTGGCCCAACTGTCCCAGAAAAAAGTCTCTTGTTTCAGCTGAGCTGGTCGGTTCGCGTCCTCCACATACTTCTATCCCAATTGTCCCGGACTGCCTGGGATGAATATCTCCGAACCGCTGGAAATGGACTGACTTGCGCCAAACCGGCCGATCCGCGTCCTTCACGTACTTTTATCCCGGATGTCCCAAACCGAGCGAATCAAGACTTAGGCAATTTTTTCCTTTCTTCTCGGCCAATTCGGCTTTTCGCGTCCCGACATCCCAACTGTCCCGCAGACCGCCTGGACTAGGACTTAGCCAATTTTCATCATTTTTCCGGCCCCAAGCTTGTTTTTTGCAATTTTTTCACCTTTTCTAACTCGTTGGGTTTTCTTCTTGGATAGGAGAGTTAGAAAGAAGCAGAGGGGGCCCCGAAAACATGATTTTTTACCTTGAATCAATATACTTGCTTGGGACTGAATAATCTGATGCATGTTATCAAAATTACCCTGGGGGGTGAATTTTGAATAACAGGAACTTAAGTTACCACCCAAGATTTTCTATTTTTAGAAAAGCTCGTTTTGGCATAACCGGTATCGGTTACCTAACTGATATCAGTAAATAATCTACCAATGTCGGTTAGCTAACCGATATCGGTCACATGCCTCCTTTTTCTTAAACCTCGGCCTTTTCTTTATTTTTTACAAATTTTTGTGGTGCTCGCCTCTTTTTCCTGCATAACTACACCATTATCACTATTTGTCATCAGAATCACATCAACACAAATATATATCATCACAATTTCATCAACATCATCTATCTACATTAAAACAACCATCGACAAAATACATACGACATTTTAAATATATACATCAAACCCATTAGTATACACAGCATGTGGATCAAACTCGTCATCTATATACATTCAATTTCAAAAACCATCGACAAAACACATAAAACATTTTTATTCACACCATGTGGATCAAAATCATCATCTATATATATATATATATATATATATATATATATATATATATATCAATGTTTTAAATATACAAATTCCCCTGCATGGGGGCCTCTGTCAACTCAAAATAATACAAAGTCGGCACGCAGGCCGCAATCACTGTCAAAATCTCGACTCGTTTCGTAGGCCAGTCTCTCATGTCAAAAATATACTCGTCTCACAGGCCGGTATCAACTATACAACCCGTACTCGGCTCGCAGGCTGGTATATACAACAAGAATGAATAAATAAATCATATGTAGGCACGCAGGCCTCTATATACATAACTGGTTCGTAGACCGGTGTCTATATCCAATATCAAAAAAACCATATCTGCTCCAGGGGTGTCTCAGCTCTCCCCACCACCCTCAGCCCCTCTCCCTGCTGGTCCCTGTGCTAGCTCTCACCTCCTCCCTGTCACCGACCCACCGGCTGTGGCTGCACCCCCCTGGGATCTCTAGCTCCGAGAGGTCTCGGATCTGTGCGCCGCATATGGCTGATAGTCAGCTGCGGTACCATCAAGGACATCCTAATGATACTAGGCCTCTGCTCTCACCTCTATATAGCGGGCCCGTGCCACCATGGCTGCTGGGGCTGGTCCCCCGACTCCTAATAATAGTGGCCCCTGTCCTGCCGGTGCACCCTGTGCCTGTACCTGTGGTGGTGCCTATGCCTGTGGTGGGGCTGGTGCCTGTGGTGGTGCCTGTGGCTGTACCTGTGCCTGCACGTGTGCCTGGGCTAACTACCCCTGTAGTACCCCGATATGTGCCTGTGCAGAAGCAAGCTGCCCCTGTAATAACTGCACCTGTCCTACGAGCCAGTCCCTCTCCGCTATAACCACCGCCAAATTTGGTTGTGTGGGTTGTGCTCTCCTGGCTGCTCTCTACCCTACCCACCACACCAAAAATGAACCTGTGCACCCGGCGTTGTCCACTGTATTGTCCACCGGCCTCTCTGCTACCCAATCTGGGTCAACGGGTTGCGGTGCCGGTAGTGGGGCCTCGACATCATCCCTCCAGTACTGTGGGAAGGGAGGTGGCTCATCCTGTCGTAGCCCCAACTTCCGTCGTACCCTCTCTAGGGGTAGCCGCTCATACTCTCTGGGCCTCCATCCAGCTATCCAGAAAGTATACAGGATCCAGCGCATCTGTGCTCGGGCTCCTCCTCGGGGCTAATGGCCTTTGTAGGGCCTCCATATAATTTCCAGTGCGGTCAAGCCCTCTAACATATGATGGTAGTAGGCTACATCCCGTCCTGCGAGCACCGCTCGTGGCTAGCCCACGACCCCCAACCACCTCTGAAATCCATATCTGTATACAATATGTGGCCCTAGCTCCTGGGGCAGCCCTACTGGTCGTATACATATGATGTGCTCATATGCCCAGCAGTGTAACAAAGCTGTCAAGAAAATCCCAAATCACCTCATCCGGCGATAACCCCACAGCTCTCTGTATAGCTGCACTAGATATAATGGTGCCCAGGCATAGCATGTATGCTCCTCTACCATCTCGTGCAGCACTCCCATCAAATCCCGTGGGAAGCGGCCTCCCTCTGAGTCCGGGGGGGTGAAGCATGTGATACCTATCATCATCAACACGGCAAGCCGTGTCTCATGTCTGTGTGCGCGATACATGTCGCCATAGGCAATGCTCGCACTGTGATAGGTCAATAAGGCAGCTGCATCCCCAAATACCTGAAGAATGATGTCCATCGCCGTCTCCGCATCTACCTGGAACACTACCTCCCCTATGATCGGCAATCTCAGGATGCGATACACATCCTCCAGGGTAATCGTCATCTCTCCAGTAGGGAGATGGAAAACATTGGTTGCTGGATCCCATCTCTCGATGAGGGCAACCATAAGGCTTTGGTCCTTATCTACAACCCTATACCGCTGGACTCCACCGAGTCCCACCTCGCGCATAATGGCCCACTGCGCTGTGGACACATGTGGCTGCATCCGTCTCAATAACGGGGGCATCTGATCCCGCATCGTAAGCTACTGACGTGCCTGCAAAAACAACCCACTTCATTAGACCTACCCTTTACAAAAATAACTACCTTAACCCTCTATACCCCCATTTACCCCCCCAACCACACCTTGACTCTATAACACATATCTACACTTACCCTACACATCCCCTTTACCACCAACCAACCACCCCAATATACTCTAGCCATCTACCTATACCCCCGCCACTTTAACACCTCCTACTTCATACCCAACACCTAATCTATCCTAACCGAACCAACCACACAACCACCCCATTTCCACCCCCCACCCCAATCACCTTTCCTATCAACTCTACCCCCTCCCTCTTCACCCCCAAACAACAAACAAAACAAAAATACCAAACAACAACCAAAACAAAAAAACAACAAACAAAACCAAAACAACAAAACAACAAACAAAAACACACAACAAAAACAACAAACAACCAAACAACAAAAAAAACACAAACAACAACAAAACAAAACAAAACAAACCTAACTAATGACCGGTACCGGTCCCCTCCCCAGTATATCCTATGCACCAGCGCCGGTCGACATACGACCGACGCCGGTCTACCAAAAATCCAAGTTGTGCCAAATATTTGGTGACCGATGCCGGTCGCATAGTGACCGACATCGGTCACTGTCCAGGTCCAGAGCCGAACCCGACGCGGCCCCTAAAAACATCTTTTTGCCTATTTCTACCCTTTTACCCACTGGAAAACACTACAACCCTACCCACCCTACCGTTTTAACCTAACTAACCTACCTACCCACTCCATTTTACAAATTACTTCAATTTATTCATTATTTTATTCAAAATTTGGATTCCTACCCAAAACCCACATCTCGCTTACAATCATTAAATTCACATAATTAGAGGTTTAGAGCCTACCGGTATGACTACAAGTCATCGTGGTGGGATAGGTGGCGGTGGTCCAACTGGTCCAACACCTCCTGCTCCTCCTGGTTGTGCCATGGCTCCAAATCTCCTTAGCTGGGTCCTCCACCGATCAAATTCTAACTCCTACTCACTGGGGTCTACCAATCACTCACTCCTCCACTCAACTACTACCAACTCAGCGTAAAAACTCAACAAAATCAATTTTAAACCCAGAAAATCCATATTGGTTATCAAATTGACAATGTGACAATGATAGGTCGTATTTTTCTTTTTATAAGTTTTTTACCTATAACCGATATCGGTTATATTGTGCCCTAAAACACCGGTATCAGTCCTCTAACCGATACCGGTCATATCTAACCGATATCGGTTTTATACCTATTTCACCACAATTTCTGCCCTTATTCACCAATATCCCTTTCTCAGCACATCATCTATACCCTCCTTTGCTAAATAGCCTTTTTTGACTTCATTGGCCCAATTCACGGCCGCAATCAACCAACTAGGCCCGCCCACAGCCGCAACCAACCATTTGGCCTGACCCAAGGCCACAACCAACCAATCAGGCCCAACCCAAGGCTGCAACCAACCAATCAGGCCCGACCCAAGGCCGCACCCAACCAACCAGGCCCGAGCCGAGGCCGCACCCAACCAATCAGGCCCGACCTAAGGCCGCAACCAACCAATCAGGCCCGACCCAAGGCCGCAACCAACCATTTGGCCTGACCCAAGGCCACACCAATTAAATACCTCGCCCAAAACCCACAAATTAAAATTTTATCCACCCATCATGTAGCTTTTTGTTCAATCGATCTCAACTGTTCGTGTTTTAGCATGATTAGGGTACTTGACTTGATCAGTTGACCAACTTTTCCTAGACTGAGACCGTGACGTTTATCTCAACCAAACCAACCATTTGGTACTGCCGAACATACCTAAACGTTCCTGTACCTTACCCGTTATATCCCCTGCAGCTACTTCCTATGCCTTGGATACAGGATTATATCACCCTTGTTTGGATAAACTATCGACCTTTGCCTATGAATTTCTTGTTTTCTCTTCAAATCATGTACCCTGGTCGCACTACTTCATTTCAACATGCATCTACTTCCTTGCACTTACCCCACCATCTTACCATCATCTCAACACCATTCACCCTTTATCAACCCTATCCCTGATTTCACGTCGCCTCAATCTGTGATAGATTTGAGGGGGATTACCTATACCCTTAACGGGAGTAACCACTTCTTATTATTGTCAGTGCAGCTTTAACAAAGACAAGCTACATGACAACAAGGGGCTAATGTAGACACCAAATTTGTGTCTTACAACCCCCTGTGCCCCGCATCTCATTTCGCAACCTAACCTCATCACCTAAACCTTACACAATTATTTATTAATTACCTTATAATTAATAAATCCACATCTCCAAACCTTCCATCTCATTTCACCACCTCATCATGACCTAGCCCTAATCCTAAACTAACCTAATTAAGACCTATAACTTGGTCTACATCCACACCCATGACTAATTACTCCTCACCCGCACCAAAACCAACCTAATAATGACTTGACCAAGCCCACAACTAATCCCTTGAAAGAAAAGGAGGGAAGGCTAGCTATTTTACTAAAAATAACCCACTTTGACTTAACCGACATCGGTTCCTACTCGACCGCCATCGGTTACGTAACCGCCATCGGTTCTCTGTAAATGACCTCCCCCAACCAAAAACAAAGGATCTGGAATTCATTGAAAAGATCGTGAATTCACTTGGCCGAGCAGAGACAAGTGAAGGAAAAAAAGGAGTTTGCAGAGAAGGACATCAAGCCCAAGACTGTAACTAAGTAACCAGAGCCCAGTGACACTCATCCAAGCATTGGGAGAGAAGATAGCTCATCTTTGATTGACTGATCATCCTACCTGAGCCCTGCCTTCATTATCACAGTCTTTGGACCTGTGTCTTCATCAAGAACTAGTAAGTATTGTCTTGTACGTTCTTTTAATAACATTTCTTGGACTTCTGAATCACAGTAATTATAAGTCTACTCCCAGATCCACTACCCGGTAACACCCTACATCTAACTGTACCTCCTCTACCCTTACATTGCCCCCAAGAACAGCCCCCATACTGTTTGAGTCTTCTCCATCACCCCATTACCTATCCCCTATCATTTACCAGCCTAATAAACACCATAGCCACCTTATAGCCAACCTTCACTAAAAGCCCCTAAATCACTGCCCCTACCTATATCGGTTATTAGGAACCGGTACCAGTGACAGTGACCGGCATCGATCACTGTGATTCAAAACCAAGACCAGCCTTTTCTTTATTGTTTTAACAGGGTAATTAAATTGTAATCTTGCAATAACTTCTTTGTTAAAATTTGTGTTAATTCATATTAGCAGGGGAACTGACCACCTTCGAAAGGAAGTCCAATATTTCCTAGGCCTAAGGCAGTTCCCTCATTTATTTTCTAATTAGAATCTGGTGGTCTTGTATTCTTACTTGTAGGTAGTCCTTCCCAGACAAAAAGGAGTTCTTTGCAATCGATCTGATCTCTCTCTACGGTACGCGCACACCCTCCAAACATTCAACAGGTATTCCTCCTAGCCCTAACCCTTATCTGTTTCTCAAGAGAATGAAAGGATAGAAGCAACTCTATTCCAAGAACGGAAACATCCTTCTGTGTGAAACAATGAGACATACATCTTCCAGTGGGACAATCTCACAAACCATTGGTGCACAGTTCAGCGGAACATTGAGGACCCTAGGCACAACCACTTCAAGCCCTTTATTGGATATAGGAGGATTTAGAGGTAGAACTGGTAGAACTGGGGGCACATGACTTGGTGGATCTATTGGATCCGGTGAAGGAGGAAACACCGAAGGGAATCAAGGAACTAGATCAAGAGGACAAGGACCCCAGCCACCTCCATAAGTCTTCTTTGAGATTTATTTACATCTACCAGATTACCAAGGTATAGAAGATGGTATGGAGCACGTGCATAAATGTGAGCTTCTATGGAGTGAAAATGGGATCACAACCCTGGAGCAGAAGGCCATTCAATTTGTAAAGATGTTGTAAGGGCACGCGCATAGTTGGTATAGGAAGTATGATCCCCATCAGATGGTGGTAGATTATACTATGTTGAAAATTTTCTTCCTAGCAGAGTTCCACATACTTGAGTTTGAGCAAAAGAGCATCAATGCTCTCAAGGAAATCCAACAAGGTATGGCAGAGAGTGTACGAGAGTATGATGCATGGTTCAAGACTCTACTGTCAAAACTGTCATATGACATTTACCCTTCACAACATGCTCAATGGTTTGTTGGAGGGTTGATAACACCATTTAGAAGAGAATTATCTCATAATACTTTCATAGATCCCCACTAGGTGTTGGAAGCTACTCTACATGCTAAAGTTATTGGAAGCGTTGATACTAGTGTTATCCCATTTTTGGAAGCTTAAATCACTACTATGGCTAAGTAGTTGGAGAAGTTGTCTACAAACTCAGCCCATGAGACTCACGGCGGTGTATGGTGTACATATTGTGAAGTGGAGGGGCATGTAAAGGATATATGCCCCTGGAAGATGGTACGCTCTATAGCAATGGATTGTGAAATTTTCCACGGGGACCATGATGTAAGTAGGTTCCCCCTTCTACAGTGCACAATCTACAAGAATGTATCCTATTTTTGCAATATCTATACATCCACATCACATAACACTAAGGACTTTAGACTAATTGATCAAATTCATGATTTTATTGATCTTGGTGTTCACCAGACGAGCCTTGCAAGCATTTCTAAGGGTGAGGACTGCCATTATGAGGAGTGTGTAGATGGAGGCACGTGTGGAAGAGGTTTTCATGGAGGAAGGAGTGAGTTCTCATAGTGAACATATTTTTATTGTGGATATACGTACCATTACAAACATGAGTGCCCAAAGCTATTGCAGTTCCCATGGTGTGGGAAGAAGCACAAGTATGAGGAGTGCTCTAAGTTGTTTGAGCACATGAGTCAGCAGCATCAAAAAGACAAGGGCACTACAATGGTAAGTATTAAGAAGGATGATACATAATGGATGCCATGGGTGGCACGTGATGTAGGCTTGGAACCTATTATGGTAACAACAAAAGTAGAGGTTGCACACACAAAGGAGATACCAAGGCAGAAGAACCTGGTTTCAAGAGAAGAAGTGGTACATGGAAAGTACCCATAGCCTACAAATCAGAAGGGATTATATCAAGAAACCATGGATGTCATTCAAAGTTTACAAGGAGAAATCAAATGTATAAAGGAGCAGTCCAGGAAGGAGAAACAAAGAAGGAAAGTCAAGGTGGCAAAGGATGACTTGGAGAAAGTCAAGGAGGTATGTAAAATGCTAAGGCAAGAGAATATTATTCCCTTGTTAGGAACATGGTTGAGAGAGAAGGTACCATGCGTTATAGAAGAGCACAAGAGGCAGGTCTTGCATGCAAAACTCCCCCCTCACAACATTGACTATGATAAGGAGATCATGTTAAATGCAGTCATTGATGGATGGCTCCTTAGTAATATCCTCATTGACACAGGTGCGGAGGTCAATGTTCTTACCTTGGATGCATGGCATCAAATGGGAAGACCTGCATTATAGACATCTTTTAATGTGTTGTATATGGCTGATAAAACAAAGGCAATGCCCATTGGTGTCTTAAACGATGTGGCTATCACCATTCAGGGAGCTAAGTTTACTGGGGACCTCAAAGTCTTGGTGCTCACCGAGGTAGAAAATTTCCTAGCATTACTTGGTTACCCATGGTGCTATAAGAACAATGTGTATCTTTGATTCAACAAGGGATACATAAATTTTTAGAATGAGAAAGAGCGGGTCATCATACCCCTGGCTGACGGAAAATCAACACCCTATACTAAACCCTTGGGAGAAGAGGTCCTTGATAGAATATATGTGTGCTTAATTAGGGATCCAGAAAAAATTCATCCCATAGAGGGATTTATCCAGTTTGAATATGCTCAATCCTTAAGTGATACCACTAGTATAGCGCGCGATAATTGGGCACATGGGACCTATGAGTTGATCAGACAACATTTGATAGGATTGGTGACCAAGGTGACAAAGGCACATACAGTCCAGTGCTTAGGAGGAAAGAAATTACCTAACTATTCCGGAGGAGCCTTCCCTGAGATATTTTTGCGTGAGATAGAAGCTCAGTGGAAGGAGGATGAACGAAGAGGGATGTTAAGTTATTTCTTGCTCAACATAGTATTAATATGGTGGGTGACACATCAGGAGAGCCTTTTTAAATGTCGCGAGGTGATAATTTCCCTATCTATTTGGTTCTCTAGAAGTAATGCACCACTGTAATAAAATATTATCATGGTAAGGAACCCACCTCCTTCCATATCTAGGATTGTGAGAGGTTCTAGAGAGAAGATGTAGAATACTTACCACCATCCCTATGGGTACACAAGATATATTCTACATTACAAGGTTTTGCACGTGCATGGTATATTCACACTGAGACATGTCGCTAGATAGGGAATTGGAAAGAGTTAGTGGCTGATCTCATTCAAACATTTGAATACCGGAGTGAAAAGAGATCAGTGGATAAGGCATTGTAGGTTTTCAAGCACCTTACCATTGGGGATAGTGCCATGGTGGAAGATAGGCTACTGGACTTGCTAGGTGAACTTGGTTTGGAAACATGATTTGAGGAAGAAGAAATGGAAGAGATTCAGCTTGAGCATGCATGCATAGAAAAATAAAAAGGAAAGATGGTGTATGTTATTGATGGAGAGGAAGTGGATAACTTGGATTTTGACCATTCTGTAGGGATGCATGAGGTAGTAGATAGCATTGATGACTAGGTACACACCTACCATGAACCTTTAAAAAAAAACATTGGCTCAGAAGAAGAGCCTAAGGAGGCTATCATTGGAGACTATTGGTCAGAGAAGGAATTCTCTAAGATCATTGACCTATTACGTGATTTTGAGGATTTATTCCTGCATGGGTACCATGAGCTTAAAGGCATCCACCATTCCTTGGGGGAGATGAGGATAAAGCTAAAGGAGAGTGCACACCCAATCAGGAAGAGACCATACCGGATGAATCCCAACCTTTGCGTCAAGGTTAAGGAAGAAATAGATAAAATGATAGCATCAGGTATCATTGAATTTGTTGAAGAGTCAGAATGGATAAGTCCAATGGTGATTAGTATCAAGAAGGATGGAAGGATTAGGATCTATGTGGACTATAGGTATTTGAATGTAGTTTGTTTCATCAATATTTTTCCAACCCCCTTCACTGAAGAAATTTTGGAAGGGGTGGCCAGGTGCAAATCTAGTCCTTTACGGATGGATTTTAGGGATACCACCAAGTCTGGATTGCGAAGGAAGACTAGAGGAAGACAAATTTCACCAATGATTTAGGGAGTTTTTCATATACGATCATGTCATTTGGATTAAATAATGCACCTGCTGTGTTCTCACACATTGTGGTATAGGCATTCTAGGATTTCATCCACAAATTTCTTCAGGTCTATTTGGATGATTGGATGGTGTATGGGCTAATAAAGGACCATTGTGATAACTTAAGGTTGATGTTTGAGAGATGTCGATAGTTGAGGATATCCCTCAAAATTAAGAAGTTTGTCTTTGTTACTCCATTTGGAACCTTATTGGGGCATATCATATGTAAAGAAGGCTTATTAGTAGATCCGACCAAAATTGTAGTAATTGTGGGATTAGGGGAGCCTACTATTGAAAGCACAGTGCGTGGATTTCTTGGACATATGGGGTACTACAGGAAGTTCATAAAGGGGTATGATAAGATCACCATTCCTTTAGAAGAGTTACTTAGACACAAAAGTTCCTTTCATTGGGGAGAGGCGTAGCAAAAGGCATTCGACACTTTAAAGGATAGGCTTGTCACCATGTCCATTCTACATTTACCTTCCTGGGATAAGCCTTTCCATGTTCATGTGTATTCCTTAGAAACTTCCATTGGAGAAGTACTTACATAGTGTGGTGGAGGGATTTTTTATCACCCTTTGTGCTTTGTAATCCGAAATTTGACACTAGCGGAGCAGAATCATACTACAACTGAGCGCAAGGTATTGTCAGTGATCTATACACTTCACTAGTTCAGACACTATCTACTAGAAAGTCCTTTTATATTTTACACTGATCACATGGCATTGAAGTATTTGGTGAACAAGCTCATTTTACAAGGGCACATATGGCGGTGGGTGATACTATTTCAAGAATTCGAGCTCATGGTAGTTTTCAAACTAAGAAAGAGTAATTCCAGACTTGATCATTTGTCTAGAATTGATTTAGGGGAGGACACATAGATCATTGAGTAAACTATGTCAGACGTGCAACTATTTAGGTTGTGGTGCACACCCTCAGATTTGGAGGACATTGCCATATTTTTGAAGACAGGTGTGGTGCCAAAAGGAATGAAGGCCTTAGAGAATAAAATGTTAGCTATACACGCTATGCGCTACGCCCTACATGCTAATTAGTGGGGATCTATACAAAATGGGCCGTGATGAGGTTTTGCGCTGATGTGTGCTATAACATGAGCGCATTGCAATTATGGAATAGGTGCATGGTGGTATTGCAGGAGGAAAATATGTAGGAAATGTAACCTCGTGGAAGATTCTACTCACAGGGCTTTAGTGGGAGACAATTTACTAAGATTGCATTGAGTATTGCAAGACCTGTGACCATTGGCAGGGCCTTGGAAAACCTGGAAAGAGGGATGAAATTCCCTTACGACCAATAAGTAGTACAGAATCATTTTAGAAGTGGGATATTGAATTTTTTGGACTAATCTCACCAGTGGCACGACAGACTAGTTCGCGGTATATCATCACTTGCATTGATTATTTGACATGGTGGGCAGATAGCACCTACAAAGGATTGTATTGCAGCTGCAACTGCTAGATTTTTATGGGAGAACACAATCAGTAAGTATGGATGTGCACTGAGTTTGACAAGTGATAGAGTTACACATTTTTTAAATGAAATGGTTAGAATTATGTTATCAAAATTCACGGTGGCCTATCACAAAACTACTCCCTATTACCCTCAAGCAAATGGAATTGCTAAGGCATTTAACAAAATACTTATTCACACGTTGACTAAGATATATGATGTTGGAAGGTAATATTGGGATGAAAAAGTATCAGCCATTCTTTGAGCATATAGGACAACCTACAAGAGGTTGAATAAGGCCACACCATTTCAACTGGTGTTTGGCGTGCAGGTTATCCTACTAATTGAATTTATGTTACCTCCATTGCGTGTAGTGCGTGTAGGAGGTATAGATGATGAACAAGTGCTGGAAGAAAGAATTAATGAGTTAATGAATTTGGATGAGATATCATCATTATCTAGGTGGAGCCAGACAACTAAGAAAGAAAAACAAAAGGCATGGCATGATCGTCACATTAAGAACAAGAAGTTTGAGGTTGGGAAGATGGTCTTAATTTATGATTCAAATTTTTTGCGCCATCTTGGGAAGTTAAAGGTCCATTGGTTGGGTCCCTACATCATCTCATACATTCTTGATTTGGGTGGGTGCCATTTAGAAGTGCTGGATGGGATGAGATTACCTATACACTTCAATGGAAGTAGGCGGAAGCCCTACTATAAATAATTCTTCTTGGTGTTGTAAATAAGGTAGTTTTTCTAGATAGTTTAGGATTTCCTTTAGTGTATTTTATTTTCTTGTGTTTCCCTTTCATGTTGATGTTTTGTTTCGCACCTTAGGCACTGGTAACCTCATTAATTTTTGAAGGTTGTGATTTCACAAAGAACCGCACATCATTTTAGTGTGGGGTGGAGTAATGTGAAGGAAAGTGCTAGTAAAGTTCCCGAAGGATTGCGTTGGAAATCCCAGTTGTATGGCATTGTGAAGGAAGTACATGGAAGAAAAAGGTGAAAAAGGATGGTTGGTGTCAGGATAAGGCTACATTTTGGATCCATGTATAAGGGAGGAAGAAGCACAAAAACAACATAAGGTAGGTGAAAGTAAAATTCATGAGGATAGAAGAAGTACCTTTGGTGTTGGTTACGCGTGCGCAAGAGTCTCCTGTCAAGATGGATTGGTTACACGCCAAAAGGTTGGAGGATTTTCTATGTAAGGATTGTGTGCATGACCTAAGGCACTAAAGTCAGGTTTTGTTTGAAAAATCCACATTAAGTATTGAAGTATGGTGGTAGGTGAAGTAGCATTTAATGTCAAAAATTAGGAATAACTATAAAAAGAAGGTTGGGCACTTCATTATTTACTTTGCAAATATGAAGAGATAAGAGATTTAGCAAACTAGGGTTTCAAGAGTTGATCTGTGTGAAGAAAAAAGTTTCATATAACTCATGGTAGAAGTTCTCTTCTACCCATCTACATGCATCGAACTCATGTCAAGTGTTGAATCTCTAAGAAAATTCATCCTCTGTGCTCTTGAACCATGATATAATACTTTCTAGAGTTAAACGTTATCTCATCACTCATTGCACAGATTATGATGCTTGTCATTTCCCACTACAACTTTGAAAAGAGGTCTTGGTAACTGAACTAAGATGTAGTCATTTTTTCACCCACCAAAGAACAAGGGAATCCCATGCGCACCGACCTATCACCCAGCGGATGTTGGGCACTCACCCAATGCACGTGTGGGTGCCGAGCCTCTCTTTTATGTGAGTTAAGTGGGAAAGCATCATCTATGATGTAAAATTAAAGATATTGAGTGGAAACGAAACATGAATTCATCATAGAGCTCAAAACAACTTCTAAACCAATTTAGTCATTCCAGATAGAAAGATACTTAACATATTATAGAACTGAACCAAGACGGAAAAGAAAATGCATAAGGATTCATACTCATTTCATAAACATGCATGAAATAGAATGATGAAGAGATAGATGTATGGACCAAAATCATTAACGATCATATTCATATAAGCTGTTAAGCTCATTACATTCATCAGATCCATTATAGAACATCACAATATGGTAGACCAAAGTCATGCATCATAACTAAATTTATATCCTTTAGTTCTTTAAAAAGAAAATTTATACACCCAAGCCCCTTGATACATCCTTCTCCTATATTTTATCTACCCAACCCATTAGATTTCCTCATAGAATTTCTACAGAGCTCTTCTCTTTACGGTTCTAATCTTCTATTCTTCTATGGGAGCTTGTATTTATAGGCCTCTTGAACTACCAACTCATCCTTCTGCGGCCTCAGATTAGGTGCCAAGTGTCTGAATGTGGTCCTCCATGGGTGTATGCTTCTCTAGGCCTGAGCTCTCCACTCCTTGCCATAATGGTCTTCTAGAATCTTCCATCATAGGGTATAATCCTTCCCAGGCCAACCTTTCGCCAGGCTACCACCTTATCCACTCATCATGCATAGTTGGGTCACATTTCTCTCGTGTCTTGCCTGATATGTTAAAAATGGCTAACTCCTGAGACCTTACTCTGTCAGCATGCTTCATAGGTTCTAATAAAATCTACCTTGTGCACCCTCTCCTTACACGCCCACTCCTCAACTTAGGCCTTGCACGCCCTTACACCTTTTTGTACTTAGCCAATATTTTAGGGGCCCAACAAGGAGCTAGAAGACCTAGTGGATCTAGAGGATCTGACAGATCAGGAGGAATAGGACCTGGTTTATCTAGTGTATCTGGTGGTTGAGGTGTACATGGGCCTCAACCTCCTCAGCAGGCATTTTTTGAAATTTCTTGTTGGGCCCCTAAAGTATTGGTTGAGTAAAAAAAGGCATGTGGGCGTGCGATGCCTAATTGAAGAAGGGTGCGCAAGGGGAAAGTGCAAAGGATAGGGTTTTAGGAGGTTTTAGTAGAACCAGTGGTGTGCATGCGAGGTATAGTAAAGGTGTTGGGACTTAGTGATATTTCATGTACTAGGAAGAACATGAGAAAAACATGACCCGAATGCACATGCGGTGTGGATAAGGTACTAGCATGGAAACTTGGTGCCCACGAAAGGAATATACCTTATGATAGAAGATTCCAGAAGGCCATCATTGCAAAAAGTTGATAGCTCGAGTCTAAAGGAGCATGCTCTCATGGAGGACCACTTGGACACTTGAATATGGATCTGTAATTTTAGGAAGGCATGGCAGTGGTCACAAAGGCTATATAACAAGCGCCCGGTAGCCTAAAGTAATATCAATGAATGGGAGGCAAAGCTCTATAGAAATAGAGGGGAGATCAAGTAGAAGAGAGTGGAGCTCTATAGAAATGACGTGAATAGTTCTATGGGTTGGGTTTAGAGGATCTATAGGAATATGATGTATCAAGGGGATGGTCCTTTATTTTTCTTTTTGTAATTTGAAATACTTAAGCCCAGTTTTGATGCATGACATTGGTCTGCACTATTATATGGATCTATGATAGCTTCAATGAATGTAATCTGATTACCAACATACTTATTATGAATATATGTGATTCCAGTTTTTACTTAGATCTTTATGGGTCGATTCTATTTATATTTCATATAAGTGTGTGTAAACCCCTGTGCATTTCCTTTCTGTTGTGATTCAGGCCTTTACCTTGTAATGTTTCTTATTAGAATGAATACATTAGTCTAAGAGGCCATTATGAGCTCTATGATGAATTTATGGTTTGTTTCCATTCTCTTCATTTATGTTTCTATCATAAATAATGCAATCTCACTTAAATCACATAAAGGAGGGGCTCAGCATCGTGTGTGCCTTGGGTGAGCACCTAGCACCCACTGGGTGATAGGCCGGTGCAGATGGTATTTCCTCGTTATTTGAAAGGCATAAAAATGACTACATCTTGGTTCCATTATTGGGACCTATTTTTGAAGTTATGGTGAGAAATGGTTGTATACATCCTAGTTCGTGTGGTGTGTGATGACAGAATGTCTAACATTGGAGAGTGTTGAAGCTTGGTTCAAGAGCACGGAGGATGCATTTGCTTAAAGATTCAGCACTAGACATGAGTTTGATGCACATAGATGGGTGGAATATAACCTCTACCATGAGTTATATGAAACTTTTTTTATGTTATTTCCTAGTAGACTTATATGAATGGATTTCATCATACACATCCAGATCAAGCTGGTATTATAGAGCACATGTATTGTTGAGTTGTGGAGCTTAATTACTTCAGATTAACATGCAATGTGAAACTTGCTAGAAAACATAGTAACTATCATCAATTATGGAGGGACCAGCATCAATCAGTAAAGGAGGAACTAGCATCGGTTAGGGATACCCGGCGTCAGTTACCAGTGTACAAGTGTTTTATTTAACTCTCGGGAATTAGATCTATTTTTAGAATTAAAGAAGATCTATTGATTGTAATTGCATGGCTAAGTGACCTAAGTTTGTATATGCCTATATAAGCATGAAATCTAGGGTTTAGAAGTAACATTTTAACAAGAATTAAGAAGAACTTGCAAAATTTGATGATTATTGTGAGAATAATTGTGAGAGAGAGAATTCTTGGAGAAGAAGAAAAAGCTTGAAAAAAGACAGTACTGTACATCTAAGAGATGTGGAATATTGTAAATATTCATTGTATATCTTTTCAAAGATTTTGATAATAGATTTTCTTATTTCTTGGTGGACGTATCCCACACTGGGTGAACCACGTTAAATATGGTGTTGATTTATGTCTCTTGTTTTGTATATTTCTTCTGGTATAATATTTGATTTTATTTGCATGTATGCTTAGATCTGATGTATTATCTGTACAACTGGTGTGCTAACCTCAACAACTGGTATCAGAGATTTGTTTGAGGGTTTTGTGTGTTGACATATTTACTCACAGAGGGTTTTCTGATTGAGTGTGATCTACAGAAATGGTAGAAGAAAACAAATACAAGGTATAGAAATTTGATGGCCGAAATTATCAATTATGGAAGATGTAGATTGAGGATTATCTGTAGCAAAGAGATTTTTATTTACCGTTGGATGAGATTTCTAGACCTACAAAGATGACTGATGAATAATGGAAGATTTGTATTTAGTTCTAAGATGCTTGAAGGTGGATCTGCATCTGGTCATTTGAATGATTTCAAATCTATTGTAAATCAGTTAAAATTAGTTGATATAGTGTTTGATGATGAAGTGAAAGCATTTTTATTCTTATGTTATTTGCCTAATAGTTGGGATAAATTGGTAATGAATGTTAGTAATACAACATATGTTAATATTTTTTGAATTTTGATGATTTGGCTAATATAATCTTGAATGATGAAATTCACAGGAAGACTATAGAGGAATCATCATCTAGGAATGTTTTGAATGTATAAAGCAGGGTTAGGAATAAGGAGAGATCCAAGAGTAAGAGTAATGGGAAACCAAATTCAAGGGATAACAGATCTAAATACATAGGTAAGGGAATTACTTGTTGGAAATTTTGAAATAAAGGACATGCAAATAAATATTATTGGTCAAAGGATAAAGAGAACCAACAACCAGAAAAAGGTAAAGAAGTAAATCTTGCTGCATCAGAGGTAATGCAAGATGCTCTTATTATTTCTTTAGATAATAGAATTTAATCATGGGTTTTAGATTCAGGATCTTATTTCCATGCAACCCTTAATAAGGGTTATTTTAGAAATTATGTCCAGGGAAATTTTGGGCATGTTTATTTGGGTGATGATGAACCTTACAATATTACTGAAAAGGGGAAGTTCATCTTAAATTACAGAATGGAAATACATGGGTATTGAAAGATGTGAGGCATGTGCCAAACCTCAGGAGAAATCTTATTTCTGTAAGGCAACTAGGTGAAACTGGTTGCATGGTTACTTTTATAGGAGACTCTTGGAAAGTCACCAAGGGTGATTTTTTTGTGGCAAGAGGTAAGAAAGTAGGAACGTTATATTTATCTACTTGTATTACTGATTCCTTTTTTGCATTAGATACTTTAGATTCAAATGCATGTATGGGGTATAATCATTTGGGTCACATGAGTCAAAAATGAATGTATATCTTAAAGGCTAAGGGTAAGTTATCAGATTTAAAATATTTAGATCTTTATTTCTATTAGTATTGTATCTTTGGAAAGAAAAAGAGAGTGAGATTTCTCAAAGTTGGGGAAACTAAGAAGAAGTAGAAATTTGAGCTTGTACACTCAGATGTGTGTGTACCAGCTCAAGTAGCTTCTCTTGGAGGATCCCAGTATTATGTTACTTTCATTGATGATGCTACAAGAAAGGTATGGGTTTATTGTATTAAACATAAATATGATGTTTTTGAAACTTTTAAAATATGGAAAGCCCTTGTTGAGAATGAATCAAATTCAAAGTTAAAGTACCTTAGATCTAAAAATTGTGGTGAATAATGTAGCAAGGATTTCAATGATTATTGTTCAGTTAATGGGATACATAGAGAAATAACAGTTCTAAGAACACCATAGGAGAATGGTTTTGTAGAGAAAATGAATAGGACAATCATGGAACATGCTAGAAGTATGAGGATACATTCTTGATTTCCCTTACAGTTTTAGGCAAAAGCAGTTGATACAGTGGTTTATTTGATTAACTGTGGGCCTTCAAGTTCACAAGATGAAGGAATACCAGAGGAATCTTGGACTGGAAAATAGGTAGATCTTTCTTTTCTTAAACTTTTTAGTTCAAAATATTTTTTTCATATTGATAAGGAAAATATAAAAAAGTTGGATGCAAAATCCAAGAGATGCACTTTCATTGGTTATGGATATGTTGATTTCAGATTTTGTTTTTGGGATTTAGAGAATTCTAAAATTATTAGGAGTCGTGATTTTTGATGGAATGAAAAGAGAATGTACAGGGATCAAATTTTGATACCCAAGGATGAAACGGGTTGATAATTTTGTGGATGAAAATGAACTCTCAAATTTAAAACAAATACTGACAAGGTTACACAGTAACCAGTTTCGGTTGACCCATGTCTGGCATCGATTAGCAAAACCAGTATTGGTTACAGAAGATCCAAACCGGCATTGGTTAGTAGAACTAACGTTGGTTATAGGTGACCAGTGTCGATCACTGACAGATTTGGATACAAATTTCTAGGAGGTCCATAATGGGCATCTGGTACCTCAAAATCCTATGAAAAGGTCACAAAGGGTAAGTGTTGATGGTGAATCACAGCACGCCTAAACGTCTATAACTCAATGGGTTGATACTCTCAGTGCGATTGCATAACATGGAGCTTTTCCCAAGTGTGGGACCTTGCAAAAACGGAAAAGCTCTCCGGATGAAGGCTGGTTCCTAGTCCTCTATTCAAATGCACACATAAAAATGTAGAGGGTTTACTCAAAAACCTAATCTAACTTTCAAGGAGATAGGGTAAGAAGATTCATAAAAAACAAACCTAAACTAACAAAGGTGATGCACTGAGGAATGAAGAACACATGTCTTGCCAATAAACACAAACCATAAAAATGCAATGCAATATCATACACAGATAACCAAATTTGCAATGAAAGATTAGGAGGATGCAAATGAACACTAAGAGGGTTGAGAATCATCCACAGACATGCATTACTTGCTCCAAAGATTGATACAGTACACTACAAAATGCCAAGAGGAAAAGTTGCATTATAGTTTTGAATGGGAGGTTTTAATTCCACAAATTCACTTGCCAAAGAGAGGAAGGGAGGGGCAAAACAAGAATGTCCAACCTTTAGAAAGAAGCCCCTCCTTACAATTTATAGGAAGAATGAGAGAGAAAAGAGAGAGGAATTCCAAATCTACCCCGACCACCTCTAGGTTGCATTTAATTCATCTCATTATGGCGGTAGGTGAGAACCCTAGCAAACCCAAAAATAGAAAATTGTATTTTGCATTTTTCAAGAACTTGTCCTCACCCAATTAAAGATATCTAGTTTGATAGAGGACCTTGTAAGCTTTCCAAAAAGTGCAACCTTGTGTGAATCCGAGCTCCCTATGAAAAGTTATGGCCATTTGAATATTTCCCCAAGTCAGGGTCATATTTTCCTTGTGTCGGGTTTTTGAACTTCTCCGGCATATTTTCCTTGTGTCGTGTTTTTGAACTTCTCCAGCATATTTTCCTTGTGTTGGGTTTTTTAACTTCTCTGGCATATTTTCCTTGTGTCGGGTTTTTGAAGTTCTTCGACATATTTTCCTTGTGTCGGGTTTTTGAACTTCTCTGGCATATTTTCCTTGTGTCGGGTTTTTGAACTCTTCTGACATATTTCCTTGTGTCGGGTTTTTGAACTTCTCTGGCATATTTTCCTTGTGTCAGGTTTTTGAACTTCTCCGGCATATTTTCCTTGTGTCGGGTTTTTGAACTTCTCCGGCATATTTTCCTTGTGTCGGCTTTTTGAAGTTCTCCGGCATATTTTCCTTGTGTCGGGTTTTTGAACTTCTCTGGCATATTTTCCTTGTGTCGGGTTTTTTAACTTCTCTGGCATATTTTCCTTGTGTCAGGTTTTTGAACTTCTCCAGCATATTTTCCTTGTGTTGGGTTTTTGAAGTTCTCCAGCATATTTTCGTTGTGTCGGGTTTTTGAACTTCTCCGGCATATTTTCCTTGTGTCGGGTTTTTGAACTTCTCTGGCATATTTTCCTTGTGTCGAGTTTTTGAAGTTCTCCGGCATATTTTCCTTGTGTCGGGTTTTTTAACTTCTCTGGCATATTTTCCTTGTGTTGGGTTTTTGAACTTCTCCGGCATATTTTCCTTTTGTCAGGTTTTTAAACTTCTCCGGCATATTTTCCTTGTGTCGGTTTTTTGAACTTCTCCAACATATTTTCCTTGTGTTGGGTTTTTGAAGTTCTCCGGCATATTTTCCTTGTGTTGGGTTTTTAAAATTCTCCGGCATATTTTCCTTGTGTCGGGTTTTTGAACTTCTCCGGCATATTTTCCTTGTGTCAGGTTTTTGAACTTCTCCATCATATTTTCCTTGTGTTGGGTATTTGAAGTTCTCCAGCATATTTTCCTTGTGTCGGGTTTTTAAAATTCTTTGGCATATTTTCCTTGTGTCGGGTTTTTGAAGTTCTCCGGCATATTTTCCTTGTGTTGATTTTTTGAACTTATCTAGCATATTTTCCTGGGGGGTAGATATATACAATAGTAAGTAAACCTCCATAAAGATTTACACCTCTATTTTATTTATTATTGACTGATAATGGTGAACTAGAAATTTTTGAAGAAGCAATGCAAGATGAGACCCATGTGCAGTGGGAGCATGGCATGGATGAGGAAATGGACTCCTTAGAACATAACCAGACTTTGGATTTGGTTATGTTTCCAATAGGTAAGAGGACACTGTAGAACAAGTGGGTTTACAGGATTAAGGAAGAAGAGGGTAGACAGAAAAGGTACAAATCAAGGCTTGTAGTAAAGGGATTTCCACAGAAAGTGGGGATTGACTTTGGTGAAATATTTTCTCTTGTTGTTAAAATGAATTCTATTCATACTCTATTAAGTTTAGTTGTAGTATACAAATTTCATTTAGAGCAACTAGATGTCAAGATGGCTTTCCTTCATGGTGATTTGGATGAAAATATTTATATATAGCAGCCACTTGGGTATGAAGTCAAGGGTAAGGAGAAATTAGTGTGCAGGTTAAAAAAGAGTCTATATGGGCTCAAGCAAGCTCCAAGGCAATGGTACATAAGGTTTGTTAGTTTTATGCATGAGCAAGGTTACTTGAGATATGAATCTAACCATTGTGTTTATTTCAAGAAGCTCGAAAATGGGAGCTATATTATTTTTTTACTGTATGTGGATGATATTCTTATTACGGGATCTAGTATGCAAGACATTGGTGAACTTAAAGGAAAGATAGCTCACACATTTTATATGAAGGATTTAGGAGCTACAAAAAGAATCCTTGGCATGTAAATACACAGAGATAGGAAGAACAAGAAATTTTATTTATCTCATGAGGATTATATGTATAGGGTGTTAGAAAGGTTCAATATGTAGAATGCAAAACCTGTTAGTACACCTATGGATGGACACTTCAAAATGAGAAAAGATCAGTGTCCTACATCACAAGAGGAGGTAAAATACATGTCATGAGTTTCATATGCTTCAGTATTTGGGAGTCTCATGTATGTTATGGTTTGTACTAGACCATACATTGCACATGAAGTGGGAGTGGTGAGTAGATATATGGCCAATCCAGGTAAAGAGCATTGGAAAGTAATCCAATGGATACTCAGATATTTGAGAGGGACATATAGCATGCAGGTATGTTATGGAGGTTTGGATATTTCATTGTGTGGATATGTTGATTATTATATGGCTGGATATCTAGATGGTAAGAGGAGCACTACTTGATATATTTTCATAGTAGGTGGGACGGAAGTTAGCTGGATTTTAAGATTGAAGAAGGTTTTGGCTTTGTCTACTATAGAGGTAGAGTATGTTGTAGCTACAGAGGCTAGTAAGGAGATGATATGGATGAGTAGGTTCATGAAAGAGTTGGGAAAGGAGCAGCATGATTACAAGTTATTCAGTGACAGTCAAAGTACAATTCATTTGGAAAAGAACTCATTATTTCATTCGAGAAAGAAACACATTCAGTTGAGGTATCACTTCATATGGCAGGTATTGTAGGATGTGCAGCTGAATCTGGAATAGATTTATATGAGCTAAAACCTTGTGGATATGCTAAAAAAATTGTTAGTAAAGGAGAAGTTGGATCTACATTCCACTTCTGTTGGTCTTCAATTTTGATACTTTAAGTAAACAAAAGAATGTATCATACAAATCTTGATACAGATGCTCTCCTACCCATTTTTGTGCATCAAACTCAATTCCATTACTAAATCTCTAATAAAACTCATCCTTCGTGCTCTTAAAACATACTTCAACACTGTCCAAGGTAAAGCACTATGCCATCATGCATCATTCTCACAACAGCTTCAAAAAGAGGTCCTGGAACGAAACCAAGATGTAGTCATTTAATCTATCCTCAATATTACTTTCTAACCCAAGCGCATCGACCTATCACCCAACAGGTGTGGGGTGCTCACCCAAGGCACGCATGGGCATCGAGCCCCTCCTTTATGTGAGAATTTTGAGAAGGTTTTACCATTATTGGAGGATGATTTTTAGAATGAGAAGTACATTCACTTAGTTAAAAGAAAAGTGGAAGGGGAAGCTTACAGATCCATACATTAATGCATTACAGAAACTTAATAACAATGTAATAAACAGAATAAACCAAATCTAAGTCATGACAGTTATATAACATGACTGTTTACACCCTTAAGCATGATATACAAAATTAACCCTTATATGTATATATTCATTTAGAACAGTTCTAATTTCCACATTACAATCAAAAGAGGTCATCACAGACTATACATATCAAATGACTAGGACTCATCTCCTACAGATCTCTCCTGGTATGAAACCCTTGTTATACCCTTCCATCTTAACCCTTATTATAGACTCTAGTGTCATACAGTGGCTTATGACATCCTTCACAACCCTTAGCATTAAGTGCTCTAAACCCTAGCATTACTACAACACTATGTTAATCAGCATCTTAATATATGCATTATCTTATCCCCCTCTTGTCTCTATGAATCTTATACTTTGTGTCTTCCTTTCTTCTGAGCATCTCTTTTTATAAGATCAGCACCCACCTCCATGCCTTCTCTCCTAAACAAATCATGTTCCAAGTTTCGATGTGGTCCTCAAATGGTGAATACTTATGCCTTTGCAAACCCTCCACTCTCTGTAATGATGCCTTCTAGGAATATTCCTTATGTGGAATATCCTTTTGTTTACTTCCAAGGTTCCAGGCTAGCACCTTATCCACTCATCACGCCTAGTCAGGTCACGTGTTTCCTCAAATACCTCTAGAATACTAAATATGGCTAAGTCATTTGAACTTATGTTCTACCTTATGTGTGTGCCTTGGTTTCTTCTAAACACCTCTTAAACCCCTTTTTCCTACGCACTTCTCCCTGCGTGCCCTTCTTCTCACAAGTCCCATGCATGCACCCTTTGGTAGTTAGTCAATATTTCAATTCCCAGCAGTGAATTTTTTGAGGTTCAGTGTACTAATAATCCCTCAATATTCAAGTATTAACTAAAGCACAAGAGTGCATCATCGGGTAATGATGGTGTTAGAATGTGAAAGAGTAAGCATATGCTAAGAGATTAATGGATGAGAATTCATAAATGATGAATGCATCTATGCAATGATGAGAAATGTTCCTATGATGGTTTGATGGGGGGAGTTGTTATTCTCCCCCAAGTGTATGATTTATGGAAATCTTATTCAAAATACAATAACTGGATTATTGTAGGGAGTAGTTTCCTTATCAAAAGTGATCGTACATTGAGGTGGTAATGTCATAGAGAACTTGAGAGGAGAGGAATGTGATTTAACAAAATTATTAGGAAAAAAAAGTGGAGAAGGATGATGAGAAAGCTTGAATGGAAGATTAGGAAGTGATTTCCTTTTCAAAAAAAATCATATGCAAAATGGTGGTGTGATGCTCATCAACAGAGATAGAATAATCATGGGATGGAAATATAGTGTTTTTCAAACTAGGAGAAGAAACATTATGAACATGTGAGTGATTTTCGATACCAATCATGTAATGAATAAGAGAATCATCAAAAACTTTATTATAAAGATTATAAGGAGGATCACTAGTAGCCGCATAACATGATATAGTAGTTTTAGATGGCTGAGTAGGGGGTGAACTAATTGTGAGAGGTTGTGGACTTTTTTTACACGTGGATACCATAGGTGATTGCTTCGGTAGATCATGACTAATTTAAGAAGGAGTAGCCTTAGGATCCCATGTGGATGTAACATTTTTAATAGTATGTTGTGCATTAATTGAAATAATAGCTTGACGCTTAAGACTTCTAATTATTCGATGAAAAGTATGTAAATTGTTGTCATTATGTCCATTGATTCAATGATAATTTTAATATAGATGACCTTAATATTTTTCTAACCAGTAAGGAGAATAATGTTGCATATGTGGTAGAGTGATTAACTAATGATTAAGGAGGTGAGGAAAATTTTTATGTGGTATAGTATTGTTCTTGAACATGAGAAGCTCTAGAAATGACATATCTTTAAGTTTAGGTAGATGACATGCAGTGGACATAGAATGCACATAAAATATAGAAGGATCATAAACATGTGATTGAGAAGCATCCTTAAGTTGTTGATTTTCATATCTAAGAGATGTAATGGTTGATTCCATAACATTAAATTTGTCCTGAAATAATGTATGTAACTCTTGAATCGATTCTAATAGTGGTTGATGATGTGGAGGATAATTAATACTAGGGTTGAAAAATAGACAATGAATCATAGAACTTAATTCTCATGGTGGCGTATTGTCATCATAATATTTTGTGTCTAGGTATTTTTGCAAAACAACCTAGAAATTGGGATATCTCTTAAGTAACTCAGATAAATAGACTTGACGACTCATGATAAAAGAAAGAGGAGGATCCGAAGCGTGCAATACCTAGGGTTCATTAAAATGATTAACTAAAAATGGACTAACTAATGTAGTGCTAAGATAGTTAATCTAATCTATGAGGACATAAAACACAGTAAATAAATGCACTAAAAATATGTAGATTAACTAGTTGATTAAGCTAATATAGATGAAACCCTAAATGTGGAAGGAGGTAAAGAAAGAACTCAGCTGATAACTCGTGACTATCACAGAGTGTTGCAGAGGTGATTAGAGACAAAAGGAGAAGGAACGACTATACCGAATTCCCAAAAATGGTGGATTTTGAGGATCTGAGTGGATTGAAGTGCATGGAGAGATACTAGGGCTCCCACGGGCACTCTAGTCTGCAATCTAGGTTCCCTAGTCTATGTAAAATCTCTTAAACTTTTGTTCATAGGGTCATAAGATGATTTGGAACCTTCACCGTGTGTCACATCAAATTCGGTATCCTGTGTTGAATGTCGTCAATACTCCAAGATGAAGGAAAGACTTGTAAAATACCAAAAGAAGTATTAAAAACCTAAAAATATAAGAATGAAAATGAATGGATTAGACTTACCTCAGCTACCACAATAGTGGGCTTACTAATCTAATAATTGCACTACATTTCAGGCCTAAATTTAGTTCTGGTGTGTGTGTGCATAATGTTCCCTAGGTTCTCTTGTGTCACTCATACTTTGTGAATTAGAAAGAAATAACTAAATGTAGAAAATGTAATAGCATGTGTGCATGGAATAGAATAGAATTCTCCCTATGAAGTGTGTGATGCAAATTTCCTAGCCTTGATGATGGAACTATGTGGATGGAGGTGATCTCTAATGAAATGGATGCAACTCTAGATGGAGTGATTGTAGTAAGTGATCCTAGGTCCCTCATTATGGTCTCATAAATTTATATTTATAGGGTTCTATTGATCTAATTTCTTAATTAACCTCGAAAAGGTCAACCATAAGAAAAATAAAGATGTAAAATGGCTAGAAAGAGCCCAAAAAGTGGCAGGAAGATTTGAAAAGGGTCGGGGCACCCCAGGTGGGACCAAGGCGCCCATGGGTGCCCGAGTACTAGTGTAAGAACCCTAGTCAAGGCTAAAATGATGAGAAATGACCAAAACCAACTGGGCATGTGGATGAAAAATGGCAGGAATGACGAAGTAAAATAAAATAAGATGGCCAAAAGACAAGGGTTAATTAGTACTTTCTTCACTGAAGAACCTTCTAAATAGTAGTATGAGACCGGGATAAATAATTTTTAAAGTGCATGATTTTGTTACTACAACTTTCCAATAGAAATCATCCATCTTGTTGCATTTTTCAGTCTTTGTCAGACTCGCGAAGTATAATCCATTTAAAAATATCCACATATCTTCATTTTTGGCTTAGTCTTTGTGGTTTCACTGTGAAGTGTGAACACATTAATTTTTGACAAGTATATTAATTCTCTATTGTGTCAGTCTTTGCAAGTGTAAAACTCTATGTTTTGGGGTTTCAGTATTTTCTTTGACTTAGCCACTAAGATTATGACATGTCCTTTATTTTTTTCTAGACCTGAACTTTATTTTTTATTTTAGCCTATTACGGGGACTTTAAATCTGCCCAAGGAAATCTATTAAAATTTTGGTGGAAAGCTGCCAAGTGTCTAGTCTTTTGTAATTAGATCTATTACAAATGGCATTGTTTGAATAAGACTTTGTCAGTATCTGTTAGTTGTGAATAGTTGAACGTGTAAACGTTCCTTGGCATATTGTTTTTTTGGTCATAATCGTGTCAGAATATGAAATAGTGAACTAATTAATTAAAGACACATGTATATGGTTTTATTGTCTATTTTTCAATTAATTGTATTCTTACTTATTAGCTACACTGAAAAGTGCAAGCTAATTGAAAATTGACATTTTTATTATGTTTTTCATAATTTTTATAGTTTTTTTATGCGTGTTTATCTATTTTTTTGTCATAGACCCGATAAGTTATCTATTTTAATTAAATTCCAAGGACTTCACATCAACTAGGGGGGTCTATATTAGAATTATCTAGGAAGCCGACACGTGACTTGTAGCTATGGTTAAATCTTTGCCACATGTCCCATCTAAATTATTTTTGTTGTGCATTTTTAAAAAAAATTGTTTGTACCGCGGGTTTAATATTTTCTTTATGCTGCGGCTTTCAAAATTTTCCTTTTTCCACGTATTTTTCAAAGTACCTTTATTCTGTTGGTTTGTCAATTCTTATTTGGATTGTACATTTTGAATTTCCCTTGGACCATGGGTGTCTATTTCCTTTGTACCATGGTTTTTCTAATTTTCTTCATTCCATGGGATTTCAAAGTCTGTGTTATGCGGATTTTCTAAAGTTCTTTTTTTGCGGATTCCAAAATTTTAATATCTGAGATATTTTTCTCTACGACCTATTTTTCTATTCTTTGATAATCTATTTATAAACATATAACTAAATAGAATATCTGTAGCTAGTTTTTTCATAACCGTCTAAGAATTTAAATGGCTAGTTTTACCAGTTTTTCTATGGATGAGTCTCTAATTTTGAATGGATCTAATTATAGTAATTGGAGAGTTAATTTAAAATCATTTTTTATGGCTAGGAAGCTATTGGATCTTGTGATTGGTGTAGAAAAACATCCCTCAAGTAGACAAGCTACCCTTGGAAATCTTAACTTCTTCTCTCAGAGATCTCAGGAGGCTCTGTCCATCCTTTTAAAAATCATAAAAGATGAATTTCTAATGCATATAGGTCATATGAAGTCGCTTGTTGATGCCTGGAAGCAATTAGACACTATGCATGAAGGCAGTAGGTTGTTTAAGATAATTAAGCTAGTTTTATAGTTGTTTACAACTCTTATGAAAGGGGATGAGAAAATAGTCAATTATTTAGCTAAAATTAAGAAAATTAAAGATCAATTAGATGCATTTAACTTTGAATTGTTTCAAGGTAAACTTATATAATTCATTATTAAGATAAATATTAATGAGAAATTCAAAAATTACATCTCAATTCTTAATTCTAAGAATCAGAATGAGAATGATCTCACTGATTTAGACACTTTATCTTCTTTTTTGATTCAAGAAGAGAGAGTCATGGAGAATTTTGATTCAAAAGAGATTTATTCTCAAGCCTTGTTCTTTCATAATCATAAGGTAGATAAAAAAAATTTAATAAAAAATTCATATCAAAAGTCTAATATCATATCAAGATTAAAAAAAAATCCCAAGTGTAATTCTTATAAGAACAATTAGAACTTTAAAGTAAAATTTAATGGAACTTGTAATAAGTGTGGAAAATTTGGGCATAAATAGTCTTATTATAGAGTAAAAACTAAAAAATTAGTCAATAATGCTAAGAACAACAAGTTTTAAAATAAGAAGAAAGGTCAAAATCATAAGCAAAATAAAGCAAATGTAGTTAAACAATTTATTTCCCTGCATACTTACCTTTCATATTCAAACAAAAATGAGTGGATTATTGATAGTTGTGCCTCTAGACACATGACTTGCACTCCTGATATCCTCTCAAACATAGTTAAATGTGAGGAATATATATATATAAGAGAAAATTCCATCATTAGGTCTGAAATTTTTGGTAATGTTAAGCTATCAAATGGATTAATTAGGAATGTATTATATGTTCTTCAGCTCAAAAATAATATTTTGTCTTGTTCTTAGCTAACTAAGAAAAATTTCAAAGTTGTTTTATTACAAGATAAGTGGTATTTGAAATATAATTTCAATAATATAATTGATTTTCGTATTCAGAAAAATGGCATGTATATCTTTGATGGTTTTGTGTCTGAGTCTTATTTTTATTCCTCTTCTAGAAATGATATCCAACTCTAGTATGACATATTACGTCATGTAAATCTCAAAATATTATATGAAATGTCTAGAATGAATCTTATTTTTTTATTCTAAATATAAAATAAGATCATGAAACATGTGAAAGTTTCCTACATGGTAAGCAACATGATGAACCATTTCACAAACATCATGATCCCAATTCTTCTTAGTTATTAAAATGGATTCATAGTATTGTAAGAGGTCCAATTGAGGTTCCTTCACTCAGTGGTGATTTGTATTTTGTTTTCTTTATTGATGACTTCTTTGGAATGACTTGGTATTATTTTATCAAGAAAAAGTATGATGTCTTGCATAAGTTTCAGGAATTAAAGCTCTAATTGAGAATGCTTATAATATGAAAATTAAGAGAATTAGGACTGATAATGAAGGTGAATATGTCAGCAAAAAATTTGATGAGTTTTTTTTGTCATTTGGGATTCAAAGAGATTTGACTACTCCTTATTCCCCTCAGCAAAATGGAATTGTAGAAAGAAAAAATAGGGATGTCTTAGAAATGGCTACCGATGTCTTAGAAATACTTCTAATGTGCCTAAGTTTCTATGGGTTGAATCCATGAATACTTCCATCTATATTCTTAATAAAGTGCCTACTAAATCTCTTCATCAAGATATTCCTTATGAATTATGGACAAAGAGAAAACCAGATATATCTCACTTAAAGCTATTTGGTAGTATTGTATATATATTTATTCCTAAAGATAATAGGAATAAGCTTGATGCAACCTATTTTTATTTTATATTGGTTTTCTATGGTTATATAGCTAAAGATTGGAGATTCTATGATCCTTTTAAGAATTATATAATAGAAAATAGGAATGTTCTTGTCTTAAAAAATACATTTTGTGATGCTTCTCATCAACCCTCATCTACTTCTCTTGAGATAGAGCCTAATAATATTCCTCCCAACGTTATGGAAATAGAAGTTCATGGGGCTAATTATCCTGATATAGACATGATGGAGATTGAGGGGGAGGCATCTCAAGATATCTTGCACCACACAGATCCTAAATGGGCTCAAATTATTTTTCAAAACACTCAACCTGATAGTATTAGAAAGCTAACTTGAATTCAACATACTTATCATGCCTTGATTACCCTCTATGAGGTTGAACCACAATATTTTTAAGTAGCATGTCATGATGATAGATGGATTTAGGCTATAAAATATGAATTCAATGCTTTAATCAACAATAAAAGTTGGGAGCTAGTCCTCCCTCCTTCTAAGATAAGCATTGTAGGATCTAGGTGGTTGTACAAGATCAAATATAACTTTGTAGGAGAAATTTTAAATTTCAAGGAAAGGCTGGTAGCTCGAGGTTTCACTCAAAAACCCGGTCTTGACTATCTTCATAATTTTACTCCTATTGTTAAGATGAACATGGTTATAGTTCTTCTTGCATTAGCTGCCAAATATGGTTGGGAGATTCACCAAATGGATGATAAAAATGATTTTTTTAATGGTGACTTAAAAGAAGAAATATATATGAGTCAGCCTAAAATTTTTGAAGAACCTAGTAAATAGTTATATGTTTGTAAGTAGAAAAGGTCTTTTTATGGCCTTAAGCAAGCTCATAGATCTTGGTATGCTAAAATTAACAGTTTATTTCAAGATCTTGTTTTCACTAACTGATGTTTTGATAATGATTTATTTTTCTAGTTTTAAAATAACCATATTATCATTATTGTCCTGTATGTTAATGGTATTTTGATTACTAGTAGTGATAGAAATTTAATTGATGAGATCAAAGAAAGATTAAAACAATGGTTTGAAATAACTAATTTAGGTTTGTTAAATTATTTTCTTGGCATGGTTATATTTCAAGATCATAAGTCTATTGGTGCATCTCAATATCAATATGCTATGAATTTTCTTAGAATATTTTACATTATTGACTATAAGTATGTTTTCATTTATATTTAAGTTGGTGTCAAGTTATATCCTAAACCATCTTGTGCTAAAATTGACCATACACTGTATAGACAACTAGATGGTAGTCTAATTTATTTGTCTATTACTAGACCTGGTATTTCTTATGCAGTAGGAGTAGTTTCAATATTTATGCAAGAACCTTATGACTATCATTGGAAAATGACAAAAATAATTTTGAAATATATTAAAGGAACTATCAATTATGGTCTTTTATATTCTTATTCTATTAATGGAAACTTATTTGGTTATTGTGATTCTGATCATGTTGGTGATGCTACAGATAGAAAGTATACTTATGGATACATTTTCAAGTTGGGTGTAAGTTCCATCACTTGGAGTAGCAAGAATCAACAAACAGTTTCTATATCTTCTACTCAAACCGAATATAGAAGTGTTATGGAAGATGTAAAGGAAGATATGTGGCTTAAAATGATGTTAGATGAATTGCACATGGGTATCAAATGGATCACTACTCTTCTATGTGACAGCCAAAGTTGTATTTATCTTGCAAAAATTCTAGTCCAACATCAAAGGACCAATAATATTGAAGTTCATATGCACATTATTTGAGAAAAAGTCCTGAATGGTGATATTGATCTCAAGTTCTACTCTACTGAAGATCAAGTTGTAGATATCCTCACCAATACTTTGTGTGTTGTGAAGTTTTACAAGTTTAGATCCTTGTTGGGCCTATCAGAGTTTCCATTGAGGGGGAGTTTGCATGAAAATTCCATCTCTTAATGGATGTTGTAAAAATTCCAATACTTCCTCCATTTTGTAATAAGTAAATGTGTTACTCTATGTGAAGTTAATTATAAATCCTAGTGAAGCTTTAGTTATGGGTATGAATTATAAATAAAAGGATCCATAATCTAATGTAAGTATTCATATGAAAAGGACATGTCTTAAGAATTTATATATAAGAAGATCTATTGATTTCCCTTGTTTGCATGCTATCATGAATCACTGATTCAAGGATCTATAAATGATTTTGTAGAGAAAGATAAATTTGGCATGTCTGATTTTGTTTTCCTCACTTAACATTAAGAGGGAGTGTTAGGGTGTTAATGTCAAGTGGGGATACCATTTGGTGGAATGCCACTTGAATAGCCCCTTGTCTTAAATATTATTTTTAATAATCTTAGTCAGTATTCACATCTAAAAAGTGGAACGGTACAACCAACCACTGATCCTATATATATATGGATGATCCCTCATGGGATTGTTTACTGGGATAATGAACTAATAGACCAATTGATCTAATCTAAATCTACTTATGTAAGATATTATACTATGAGATATAAGTATTTTGTTATTTATATGAGATTGAGGAGCAAAGTGGAAGTGCTAGGTCAAATCTATTGAATTCTTAACAAAAGACAATGCTTTATCAATGGAATTTTTTCCTTCTAGTTTCTCCACTTAAATCTGGTGTTATCTATCTCTCATTCTTGTATATTATTTACTTTTATCTCTTTCTTATTAAGCTCTGTAAAAAAAATTTATTATAAGATAATTTTTTGTCTATAACTGCACATCATAATCTATAGTCTTTGACTTTATAAATGGTGGAACTGTAATTTATCAATTATATTTCCCGTAACAAATATAGCATGCATTATATCACGACTGGTCAAGATATTTCACCACGTTGTCAAGGTATGTTAGTATCTTATTTTTGTTTCTTTATTCATAAAATGTGTAGTTATAGTTAAAGTATCTGTGTTTTTCATGTCATGAGGTTTTGGTGATTGAATTTTTTATGAATTCTTGTCCTGGTCTTTAAAGGTATTTTTGTATTCTTCATCCGTGTTTCCATTATATGTAAAATATTATAGGTTTGATTATGAGGATTTTTTTCTGATTCATCAATGTGTCAAGCAAGATGGTTAAGTTTAAAGGTTGTTCATGTTATTATGTGTACTTTTCAAAGCTATGTTTCAGTCTAGAGGACCTTAACAGATGTGTTTATATTTTCCCTAAGCATGTAGAATATGTGAACCTCAAGAATATGGTGTGAGGATTTTCTAGGTATGTATAAGACTCATGAATATTTGTGTCAAATTTCTAACTTTTTATCTAATTACTATATTTTGTATTCTAGGAAACCCTATCTAGGGTTCAACAAGTGTTTGTGAAATAAAGTTTTTAGAGGTTGATTTAAGTTTTGAAACTTTGAACATATAAAATTGACATCTTCCTCAAAATTATTTTGATTATTTTATTACTCAAGAAATAATTGATTCCCTATAGTTCACGAGAGGTTCAGTTCATGGTGAAGACATGGTTCAAGAAGGGATAATTGGATACATGCAACATTGTAGTTGATAGGGCTACTAGCCTATGAAGACATAGTGGAGAAGCGAAAGAGGTATAAAATATCTTAACTTGTAATTTGGTCATCATATGAGTCTGAGATATGATGTCAAGAAAGTATAGAGGATTATAAAATGGTTTGAAAGGTCTACTTGGCTCATAATGAATAATTAAGGTTTGTTGAAACTCTATAAGTGCATCATGAGTAAAGAGAAACTAAAGTTACTTAGATTGTTTTCAATAAGTAAACATGGTATCTTGAGTTGAAAGAGTTGTGTTATTTAATGTTACATGAAATTTTTTGAGGTCTGAGAATTTCTAAGTTAGTGAATGAATATGAATGATGGTGTAGAAACTTTTTTATGGCTTGTGGATACTTATAAGATGAAGAATGAATCTAAAGTTGTATGTTCATGAAGTGTCTAATATATCAAAGTAATATTTTTTTCTTTGTACAAGGTTGAAATGTGTTAGGATTATTCTTACATCATATAACTTGTATGAAGAAAGGTGAAGCTGGGATAGAATTTGAAAGTGATCTATGATGATGCAGACAAAAACAAATTATCAACCATATAGGTGATTAGACATAACTCCTTCATTCATTCTCTACATTGGAGGATCATTCTTCATGATAAAATGGTATATTTTGTAATATTTGAAACAAATGTACTATGAAAAATCCTTCAACATTATTACCCCCTCCCTTAACTAAGAATTCCAAGGTAAAAGCATTCACCAATTAATACAAAACTCAAATAAGGTCTTTTTGTACCAAATTTTCCCTCAATTTGCTTTAACCTCCCTTAAAAATTCTTGTACTTTGTAAGAAAAATAGCTAATTCTTCCTCACCTATCACTCTCCATGTCCCTTCTCTTAAAGACACTATTATAACCACTAATAAAATGAGTTCAAATCAGTCCAAGAATTCAATCTTCCTTGACCTTGCTAACTAGACATTTCTTGTTCTTTCCACCTCTAAGAATAATTTATCACTTCCATGCCTCTTATATTTCTCCAAGGATATTTATCTCCTTTATCCTATCATACACTTAATACACTATTAGAATCAATAAGTGAATGCATTCAAATCATTAAGATACAAGCTTTTATATTCTTTAGAAAAATTGTCCCTTAAATGCTCTTAGAAAAGGTTAATTTCTTCATTTAGGACAACCAACTTCAAGGACTGCCTTCTAGGTTTTATCACCTTCACTAGTGTTCCTTCAACCCCTTTATTATGATTTAAAATATTCAAGGTTTGAATTTTTGTGTAACCATATGTGGTTCGCTTTTTGCATTTGAGCTCTTAACCCTCAATTAGGTTTACCTAGACACACTTCCATGCATATATCTATTATGTGGAGGTTTCAATGCATAAGAATGGGATTTTTGAGCACTAACTAAGGTTCTTGAACTCCATATAAAATTTCAGTCTTGAACTCAAATTCTTAGCATAAAATTTCCATATAGAGAAAGAGGTATAAAATCTCTTAACTTCCTTTGTTAAGCTCCCCTCAAAATAATCATTCCTTAAACTGTGCACATTGGCTTAGCAAGACTAGTAAGGTTCTCTTTTGCTTACACCATTGAAATTAAAAATTGCTTCTTCTAACACTTCAAGAATTTGGTCAAGATTATTTCTACCAATTTTATGGCTAGAATATTCGTTAAAATATTTTTAAGCACTCTTCCTCTAAGAAACCCTAACTGTGTAATAAAGGGACACAAGGAGTGTCCTCTTGTTATATCTCCTACTGTCACTCGATTCAAAAATTTAATTTCTATGGAGGTGTATTGCAATTTTCAGAATAATAATTCCTTACCATTGGAGGTGGAGAAGTCCCAAAAAATAGGATTTTCTAGTTTCCCTTCATGGTACTTGTAAATGATTGTCACAATTGAAAGAAGGGTATAATATTTGGCTTTATGTCTACTTTTGAATAGTTGACATGCATGACTTGATAAAAAATCCTTAGGGACTCTACCCTTTATCAAAAAACCAAATACATCAAGATTTAAATTGACACACCTAATCATTTCAGTCAAAACCAGATAAATAAGGCTTGCAGTCAAACTATTATAGCATACATTTAAAGGTTCATGGATCCCTCTCAACAATACATTTGATATTCACCACCCCTAGAGATCTAACATACACATATGTACCATTCAAGCAAATTCCTCTCTCTCATAATCTCATGCCTACTCTATTCCTCTCAAAAAAATTCTTTTCAAGTGTTATGATCAAGTTGAAACACATTCTATAGTATACCCTGTTCAAGCTAGTTTTTAAAAAAAGTTGGAAACGTATTCAAAAGGTAATAATATCATAAAATCAACATATTTACCCTTCTACCAGGCTTGGAATGCTACCAATATAGATGTCTTACACTAATTAAGCTTCACAGTTTCATTCTAACATAATGACATTTCACACAATTTTAGCAAAATGCTCTTCACAGGAAAACTATAACCTTCTAATAGGCATGCATAAGTTCTTCATGATCCTTTAACAATTACCATGGTATTCACATAGTTACAACTTAGAATTCATACACAAAACACAATATTTTTCTTCCTTGAAGTTTTTCCTTGATTTCCATTCAAATGGGAATGAAAACAAATAGTTACAATCGGGATTTTATACCCTCTCCTTTCATTTTTCCACCAAATAACCACCTTTTACAAGGTCTTCAAAATACAAATTACATTTATTTCATCACCTAATAGTTCCTATTAAGCCAAGGACTTAAAGGACTAGGTTATTATTCTATGTCCCAAGTTTCTAGTTCTTAATAGGCTTTTCCACATCCTTAATTCATGTAGGAATTCTCCAAGAACCCTTACTCAAAAAAAACTAAAAATTCCTTGTAAAAATTTGAATTATTTTTCGAGGAAAAAATCATATTCAAAATTTTTAAAGGCTTAACCCAAAATCAACCCAATAGATGACTACACATGACTCCTACAGCATACAATGACACCTTTTAAGACAAAATATGATGAATCAAGACATATTTACATAGTGGAGTGATTCTCCTTCATCATACTCTAGGGGCAAGAAAATTTAAGCACCATTATTTTTAGTTCTTATTATTTCTCCAATTTCTTTGTGTCTTCATCCTTGATCAGATCAGATCTTTACCTTCCACCTGCTCACTCTTAATTTCTTCAATTTTATGCCTTGCCTGGTTCTATACTACTCTTTATCTTCATAAATGAGGTATACTTAAAATATAACTTTTTCATGATCTCTTTCTTCTTTATTTTCCTATTCAATCAACATATATTCCTTTAGTACCTGTTGTTACTAATATTTTTTCACTTGATTGGCTACTTCATAACTTTTGTCTTCTTCTTCAGCTTGTAGTATCTTCATAATTTCTCCCTATTCTTTTTTTAGTATTCTTCATCTTCAAATAACTCTAAAATCTTAAATTCCTTCATGATTTTCTTCCGCAAAAACTCTTCCTCAAATGCCAATCCTTCTTCATCATAAATGATTTCTTCATTTTAAGTTTCTTTAACCTTTTCATTAGTAATTGTCTTCATTTCTATACTTTCATATCTATCACCTACATGCACACACTCATATTAAACATTAGAATAAAAACAAGGAGGCCTTTTAGGATTCATCCATGAGCTCTTTCTCATCTTCACTCTGATTTTCTACATTACCACTCTCTTCTTTGTCCTCTTCAATGCAAGCTAAAAATCTTGCAATCACCCCTTCCTCATCCAATATCTTAATTTCTTCATATATTATTTCTTTGTTAGCTTCTCTCTCTTTCCTTTTCATCTTATTTTCTTCTTGTCTCAACATCCTCTCTTCCTTTCTTATATCTTATCTCAACTGATCTCTCTTTACCTTGCTCACAAGAAGCTCTAATGTCCAGTTAGATTTCTTCTTAATCACTATCATTGTGTCTTGTCCATGTTCTTCTTTATGAGCACCATCAGTTGTGCTACCTCTTGATTCAACTTTGTGATATCCTACTGAAACCATATCTCTCTTTTCTTCCTTTATTATTTCATTTTTATCTCTCTCTTCTCTTGTTCTCTCTTCTTTTTCCTCATTGGTTATATCAATCCATGAATCATCTCTTTTTTTTCCTCTTCATCATCTGTCAAGTTATATTTATGAGGCTTAATAGCCTTCAACTCTCTTTCTTGATATCCTTGTTTCCATTATCATGTTTATTCTTCCCATCTCTTCTTGTTATCTTATCTTCTCACTATTTTCCTTAATCTAGTATCTTCTTTATATATTATTGATTCCTCAATCTAATCTAGAATCCTGTAACCATAATCAAATATTGATTTTACACTCTTCCCTTCACTCGTCTTCAATGTCACTTTCACTATACACACACTCACCAAAAATTGTTAGCTCCAATCATAACCATTGATTCAATCTCAAACCAAATAATAAAAATATAGCCAAGAAATGATACCAAATGATGCAAACAAAAAAATATCAAGCATATAGGTGATTAGACACAACTCCTTCATTCATTCTCTCCAATGGAGGATCATTCTTCAGGAAAACATTACATATTTTGTAATATTTGAAATAAATTTACTTTGAAAAATCATTCAGTAAACATTTCCCCTTTCCTTAACTAAGCATTTCAATGTAAACTCAGTCACCAATTAATCCACAACTCAAACAAGGTCTTTATGTACAAACCTTACCTAAATTTACTTTAACCTCCCTTGAAAATTCTTAACCTTTTTAAGGAACCTAGTAATTATTCCTCACCTATCACTCTACCCTATCCATACTCTTCAAGACACTATTATAACCACTCATCAAATGAGTTCAAAATAGTCCAAAACTTCCCTCTTCATTGACCTTGTTAACTAGACATTTTTATCTCCTTCCACCTCTAGGCATACTTTAGAACTTGTATGCCTCTTGGCTTCATCTAAGGATCTCTAGCTACTTGATCCTATCATAAAATTAATACTCTATTATAATAAAAAAATTAATGCATTCAAATCATTAAGATACAATCTCTTATCTTGTTGGGAAAAACTATCCCTTAAAGTCTCTAAGAACAAGGTTATTTGGTTCATTCATGCCAACCAACTTCTATGACTACCTACTAGGGTGTATCCCCTTAAATAGTGTTATCTCAACCCATTTATTATTCTTGCAAATATTCAAGACTTTATTCTTTGTGTAACCCTCTATGGTTCTCTTTTTGCATTTGAGCTCTTAACCCTCAACTAGGTTTACCTAGACACACTGTCATGCATATATCTATCATGTAGAGTTTTTAATGTAGATGAATGGGATTTTTGAGCACCCACTAAGGCTATTGAAATCCCTCTAAAATTTTAGTCTTGAACTCAAATTCCAAGACTTACTTCCTTTCCTCATCTCCCCTCATAATAAGCCTTCCTTAAACTATGCACATAGGCTCAACAAGACTGGTAAGCTTATATTTTGGTTACACCATTGAAATTAAAAATTTCTTCTTCTAAAATTTCAATAATTTGTTCAATATTGTTTCTACCAATTTTTAGGGCTCAAATCTTTGTTTAAACATTTTTAAGCACTCTCCTTCTTAGAATCCCTAACTGTGTAATAGAGGGACACAAAGAGTTTCCTCATGTTATATCTTCTATTTTAGCTCTATTCAATAATTTAAAATTTCTATGGAGGTATATTAAAATGCTCATAATAATAATTCCTTACCAGTGGAGGTGGAGAAGTCCAAAAACTTGAGGCTTTTCTAGTTCCCTTCGTGGTGCCTGTAAATGACAATCATAACTAAAATAAGGGTATAATATTTAGCTTAATGATGTATACTTTTGAAAATTTGGCATACATGAATTGATCTAACCTCCATAGTTACTCTACCCTCTATCAACAACCCAAATACATCAAGCTTTAAATTGACACAACTCGTCATTTTCGTCACGTTCAGATGAATAAAGCTTGCATTCAAACTATTATAGAAAATATTTAAAGGTCATGGATCCCTCTCGATAATACATTTGATATTCACTACCCCTAGTGATATATCATACACATATGTACCATTCAAGAAAATTCCTCTCTCTTATAATCTTAGGCCTACTATGTTCCACTCACAGTTTGTCTTTTCAAGTGCTATGTTAAATTTGAAACACATTCTACAATATACCTTGTTCAAGAATTTTTTTTTTTAAAAGTTGGAAACCTCCTCAAAAGGTACTAAGATCATAAAATCAACATCTTTACCCTTCTACCATGCTTGGAATTCTACCAACACAGATGGATTACACTAATCAAGCTTTATAATTTCATTCTAACACAATGACATTTCACACAAGCTTTGAAAAATTGCTCTTCACGGGATAGCAATAACCTTCTAATAGACATGCATAATCTCTCCATAATCATTTAACAACTACCATGGTATTCACACACTTACAAGTTAGAATGCATACACAAAAACACTATATTTTCCTTCCTTGAAATTTTTTCTTGATTTCCATTTAAATGGGAATGTAACAAATAGTTACAATTGGGATTTTATACCATCTCCTTTCAGTTTTCCATCAAATTTTCACCTTCTATAAGGTATTCAAAATATAAATTTCCTTTGTTTCATCACCGAATAGTTCCTACTAATCCTAAGACTTAAAGGACTAGGTTATTATTCCATTCCCAAGGTTTCTAATTCTTAATAGGCTTTTCCAATTCCTTACTTCTTGTAGGAATGCTCCAAGAACCCTTACGCACTCAAAATAAACCAAAAATTCCTTGTACAAATTTGAATTGTTTTTGGAGGGAAAATTCATATTCAAAATTTACAAAGGATTAACCCAAAATCAACCCTCTAGATGAATACACATGACTCCTAGAATAGACAATGACACCTTTCAAGAAAAAATATGTTGAATCAAGACATATTTACATAGTGGAGAGATGATCCTACATCATATGAGACAAAACTCATGAAGAACAAAATAATAATTCAACATGATTACTTAACGAATTATGCTTTCTAGGTCAGAAAGAGTGTCACTGACAGGTAAATGAGATGAGTATATGGTTTGTAATACTTATTTTCTTAGAGTGAAGTGTTAATATATTATTTAGGTATGATAATATTATTCGAGATCAATTCCCTAATAAGGATATCTCCCAAGAGGACTCAAAAAGCAAGAATGAAAAACTTGAAGGAACTTCAGCTCAGGAGAAGGAAGCTAGGGTGATAGAAGCAGAACCTAATCATAGCCAGAGGGAAGAAAAATTACTCAACCATCTTGAGTGGAAATATAAGAAGAAAGGAAAAAAGGGGTTCAGAACTCCAATCAGAAAACCTTGGGTCTGTAGGAAGCTCTAGCACCTGAAAACTCTAGCAACAGTTTCACTAGAAGTACTCACAACCTCCAATGAAGATTTAGATATACAAAACCCAGTAAAGGTGGTTTTGGAGGTTGATGAGAAAAAGGGTATAGTGAAAGTGAATATTCTCTCCAAAGAGCCAACTCAGTTTGTGGAAACTCAGACTGAAACTAAAGGAGGAGAGATAGATCAACCGAATCCTCTGTTCAGTATTAAGGAAATATTGGATGAGGAAAAATAAAACATAGAACCAGAAGATTCAATACATAAAAGTTCTAAAAGTGAGAACCCCATATCCAGCATCAAATCAGAAAAATTACAACTTGTCTTTAAGCAAGGAGAGAAAGAGGAGGGCAAAGCAATGCCACTCAGAGAAAACATCCTCTATGAGGAAGGCCTAGATCTAAATTTTGGATTTACAGAGGTCATTTCTAAGAAAAAGAAGAGAATGAAAGGATTTGAAAAGATCTCAGATTCACTCTATCATGAAAAAAAGAAGAAACTGGACAATTGGGAAAATTCAACATCTAGAACCACTAGATCGTCTACTAGAAGAATAGTAGACTTTGGAAACAGCTCTAAAAGAGGAAGACCCTCAAAAAAGGCTCTCAGATCCAAGAGAACAGAGGAAGACATTACAGATGGTACTCAATGAAAATTGAACCATCAGGCAATCCCAACACCTAAATCTTATAAATGAATATCATCTCATGGAACATCAGAGGGATGAATGGAAACTCCAAACAAAGAATAATCAAGGAGTTATGAGAGTCTAGTAGGCCTAGTATTTTGCTTCTATAGGAAACTAAGATGAATGTTAAGGTTCTTAAAATTAGTAAACAAAATTTCTGGGAGAACTCCAACATGGCTGTGGTGAATTCTCAGGGTGCTTCAGGAGGCTTGGCTACATTCTGGGATAAAAGACAGTATACTAGTATGATTCTTGCTGAAACCGATTACCATCTTGCTATTAATTTTCATGCTATTGAGAATAATTGTGACTAGATCCTTTCTAAGATCTTTTCCCCTAATATGGTTATTAGGAGGTGAAAACTTTGGAATGATCTTAAGATTTTTAAAAGTCTACATAATACTACCAACTGGCTTATTATGGGAGACTTCAATTCTCCCCTAAACCCTGGAGAAAAACAAGGTGGAAACTTAAGTTTTTCCACAGGTATGGATGAATTTGTTGATTTTGTTGCTGAAATTAATCTTATGGATGTGGATCTTCATGGCAATCAGTTCACATGAACTAACAGAAGGTTGGGGAAAGACTTAATTCAAGTGAGACTGGATAGAGCTATTTTCTCTGCTAGCTGGATTCTTAGTCAGGACTTCCATCTCACTTCTCTTCCCAGAATTGGGTTAGACCACAATCCGATTGCTTTAAAACTCTTCAGTTGGACTAATCCCATCAGGAGTTCCTTCAAATTTGAAAATATGTGGATGGAACATGAGGATATCCATGACAGAATAAAGGAATGGTGGATTTGGAATGGTGAGGGCACTACCCAATTTAGGCTTATTCAGAAACTTAAAAATGTCAAAAAATAGGTTAAAATATGGAACAAAGAGGTTTTTGGAAATGTGTTTGAAAAAAAAAGGAATTAAAACACAATCTCCAAGATTTAGAATTCAAGATGAATTCACAGGGGAGATCTCTTAAAGATCAATTAGTGAAAAATAATATTCTTTTCGAGCTGTATACGGTATGTAGCAGAGAATAATCCCTTTAGAGACTTAAATCAATGGCTATTTGGCTGAAAGAAGGAGATAGAAATACAAAATTCTTCCATATGACCACCTTGAAGCATAGATCCTACAATAGGATAATGGAAGTTGCTAAAGGAAATGGCATTGTTTTAAAATACCCAAGGAGCATCAAAGAGAAAGCTCTCAAATTTTATGGAAAGTTGCTAAATGAGAAAAATACCATTAATGATGAGGCAGTCTCTTTCATGTTGGAGGCTATCCCCCAAGATAAAATTGAAGAGAAGAGATTTAAAGACATCACTAAAGCTGTCATGGTAGAAGAACTTCAAAAATCTATGTTCACTCTTGAAGGGGATAAGGCACCGGGCCCGGATAGTTTCTCTGTCAACTTTTTAAAAAAGTTCTAGGAAATTTGCTTGGATGATCTTCTCATGGTGGTGAATGAATTCTATAGAACTGGGGATCTTTTGAAAGAGATGAACAACACCCACATTGTCCTTGCTCCAAAAAAAATGGATGCTAAGGATTTCAAAGACTTCAGACCCATCAGTCTGGTGAATGTTATTTATAGAATTTTTACCAAGATCATTGCTACTAGACTCCAATCTATTTTGAATGATTTAATATCAAAATAGCAGAGTGGTTTCATTGAAGGTAGGATTATTTAAGATGGAGTGATTATGGTCCTTGAGACTATCCACTCTATGGATAATAACAAAAAATCAAACATGGTCCTTAAACTTGATATGAATAAAGCCTTTGACAAAGTCTCCTGGGCCTTTCTAGACAAGGTTCTGACAATATTTGTTAACTAAATTCAGAAAAATTATTAAGGCATGCATCACTACGGCCAGATTCTCAATGGTGGTAAATGGAGAGACGGTGGGATTTTTTACTAGTAGTAGAGGGCTAAGGCAAGGGGATCCCATATCCCCTTTGTTATTCATTCTTATGGTAGATAGTCTTAGCAGAACAATTGATAAAGCAGTCATAAATGGACTACTAAAAGGATCTAAGCCCACTTCCACCAACCAAGCAGCTTCTCATCAGCAATTCGCGGATGATACAATCCTTCTGTTAATGGCTTCAATCCTTGAAGCTAAGGCAACAAATTCTATTATGAAATTATATGAAACTGCTTCTGGGCAAGAGATTAATTTTGATAAAATCTCAATCTTCTTTTTGAACACCCTTAAGGAAAGACAGATTAAAATTGCTAAAATTTTAGGATGTAAAATCACTTATTTGGGGCTCCCCCTTGGTATGAAAAAAGTATCAACAAAAGTTTGGAATGACCTGTTGGAAATATTTCAAAGAAAATGGTTGGCTGGAAAGGATCCATTCTTTCAAGTGTTGTTAAGTGCCTACTCATCAAAAGCACTCTTCAGAATCTCCCTATTTATATCATGTCACTCTATAATATCCCTTCTGCTTTTGGAGAAAAAATTGAGAGGATTCAGAGACACTTTCTATGGCAGGGAATGGAGGATAAATTCAAATACCACTTGGTTTCTTGGGACCAAGTATGTACTCCTAAAAAAATTGGGTGTCTGGGTATAAAAGACATCAAAAAATGAATGAGGCTCTAATTACAAAAATGGGCTGGAGAATGCTCTTGGAGAACCAACCCTGGATTGAACTAATTAAGGCCAAATACCTTAATCAGCAAGCAACCATCTATTTTCTTCAGGAAGAGAACCTTCCTTATGGATCCATTTTTTGGAATAATTTAGTTCATATCAGGAATTTTATCAGGCATGGAAGCAAATAGAAAGTGGGGAATGGTAGAGATATAAATTTTGGGGGGATAAATGGACTAACTGCAGTCTTATTGATAGATTTGGAGCACTCAGAGACATTCTTGAGTGTAAGTATCATACTAGAATCATATATTACATTGACAGGGATGGCACCAAGAAGAAATGGAAAAAACTTTCTGTAGACAGGGATGATCTGAACCACATGATGTCCTCTTTGCAAGAGCATTTAGACCTTTACCCATTAAGTCAACTGGATTTCAAGGATGAATTGGTCTGGAACAACTCTATTGATGGAGATTACTCTGTTAAATCTAGATATAATTATTTCTTTAAAACTGTTCAGAGTGAGTTCAACTGGAGCAGGATTTGGATGGCTGAGCTCACACCAAAAATTAACTTTTTCTTTTGGCTTTCTCTCAGGGGTAGAATTCTTACCAATGACAACTTGATAAGAATTTTTTTCATAATTCCAAATAGATTCCATCTCTACAAAAAATAATCTAAGGATATCAGACATCTGTTAGTACATTGTGATTATGCCACTAAAATTTGGAGTGCTACCTTTTCTAGTTTCAAAGTTTCCTAGGCTGTGCTGAAGGACTTCATCCAGTTTTGGACCCAATGGAATCCTCATTTTAAACAATGTGTTGTGATAAGACTCTCAAAACTAGTAATGCCCCATATTATTTAGAGGATATGGAAAGATAGAAATGACATCATTTTCAAAAAAATTAAACAGTAGTGCAAGTTCAGCTTTGTAAAGATTACTAATGCTGTCAAAGAGAACATTGTAAGATTCAAACCTCCCAAGAACAAGAATTATCTTGAGAATGAAGAGAATATTTTTCCAACTGGAAAATTGGAGTTGATAATATTCAAAATATCATACGCTCCAACATTGACAAGTCTTTGATACATTAGAATCCTCCTAATCTCAACTGGCACAATTTGAACTTTGATGGGGCTTCCAAGGGTAATCCTGGGATTGCTGTAGGGGGATGAGTGATTCAAGATCATAGGGGAAGTATGATTGTTTCCTATGCTAGAAAAATGGGGGTTCAAACTAACCATTATGCTGAAGCCTTGGCTGCTCTGTGGGGGCTTAGAATTGCTCAAAGACATAACATACATAATATTATTCTGGAAGGAGATTCACTAAATATCATTAATCATCTAAATTAGTCTTCACCTCCAAGATGGAATATCAAGGATTTCATCATGGAATATATAAGAATTTGTCAAACCTTCAAAAATATCCAAATCAAGCACACATACCGAGAAGGAAATAAGGTTGTTGATGAATTGGCCAATTATGGCATAAATAATAATTTAACTATTTGGAATAATGTTAATCACATCCCTAAGAAGGTACAAAGTAGCATTCAAGAAGAAATTTATGGGCACTCAAGTATGGAGTAAGGATAATTATTATTTGGAGTGGGATTTAGAGGAGCTAAAAGATTTCCCATGCGGGAAATTTCAAATAATCTATGGCCACATTAACTCTCATCACTCCCAACAAGTGTGTGGGATTCTTAATTTTTGAGACAGGTAGAAAGAAAACGGAATTTCATACAATAGTTCAAACAAGGGTTTCGAGGGCAAGCAGGGCAAGCATTTCAGAGAGGAAAAAATGGGAGGATCCCCATGCTAGATTGAGCCTAGCAGTGATCCAGATTGGAAGGGGAACAAGGAGCTATGGAACCTCCTCAAGCAGGGTGGCATTATAAATCTCATTGATCGTATCCAAGGGCACGACCAGAGAATTTCAATCCAATTTGATATGGATTGGAAGGATCGCAAAGTAGAGTATGGTGGGCACAAAATACCCGTTAATGAAGAGCTTATTGCCGAAGCTACTAGCTTGGAGATTGAAGGCCTCTGTTTCTTTAAAAAGAGGGTCGACAAAAAGGCTAAGGAGAAGAAGTTTGTTGTTGATAATGAGGAGTTGGTTTTTGTCACTGCGGGTTTACAAGTAAGTTCTATCCCACCGCCCTTTGATGAAATCACCCGTATGATGGTCTGGTACATATCCTTGGAAGGGAGGATATTTCACAGTCCCTACTAAACATATTGTTTTCATTAACCATTTCCATAGGAAAATCATTGTCTTCTTCCTGCATTATCTTTTGCATTCCCTCAAGCACTCCATTTATGAGTTCCAGAAGCATACCCGGGCTACCCCCTGCATCAAGGACTCATTTTCTTACTACACAAGCTCTGTGTAACCAAGTACCCTAGTCTCCCATCCTCCCCTAGCATAGCTCCTCTCCTTCCCACAACCAGTACCCACACCCCCATTCCTTCCACCACGACCCCCACCCCCATCCCTTCCACCACGGCCAAGCCTAAAACTAGAAACTAGAAGAAACTCAAACTGGACATCCCTGTTTCAGGCAGGGTCCTTCACAATAGTAAGGACATGGAAGTTTTCATAAACCTACTACACATCAGTAGTGCAGGACATGAAGAGGCCTCTCAAAAAGAAGGTAACAACACTCCCCAAAAGCTGGATGACTTGGAGAATGAAATGAGGAAACTGAATGAAGAAGTGCAGCATTTGGCCAAACAAAAAGGTAAAAGGAAGATGGAAGAGGGGACTGAGATGGAAAATAAGAAAGTGGAGGACATCTATAAAAATATTAACTCCTTGGACAATCGGATAGGTAGAGATAAGGATTGACATGATCACAGCATGGAAATTTTTAATGCTATCAGTGATTTTCTTGAACAGCATGTCTACAGCATCTTTGTGCTTAGTGGGATACCAGACACTCTATGGGGAATGGACAAGGAGAGCAGCCAAATCATTGCTAAGTTGGATGCTAAGAAACCCACAAATATGATAACGGTGGCTCTCTTTACCTCACTGTAAACCATTAAAGCTAGAATTACCAGAGCTACTAAGAAGTAAAGGAGATTTTCATTACAGACGCCGATCTTCTTCGTCCATTTTGTTGTTTTTTGGCTACATGGTTGCAGCGCTAGCTCTGTTTTTCCTTTTGTTGTAAATTTTTGGTTACGGTTGGATTAAACACCTATTCTGGATGTTGATCCTTTTTTTGTGGAACCTATTAATTATATATCTGGATTTTAGGCCCTCTTTGTAAACCGGGTATGGTCCCTTCAAAACTATTTACCATTAATAAAAAAAATATTATTCGAGATCAACAATGAACCAAGGTAATTCTTTTGGGTTCATTCATGGAGTTGTAACATTGTTTCAAGGGAATGAAAGAAGTTATAATCAGAGGGCTTGTAGGCTTACTTCCCTTCAAATGAAAAGAGAATTGTTGCAATACTTGTGATATTTATTTCTAGCACTTTGAATGAATGAATTTTTTATGTTAATAGTATGATGCCCTATGATAATAGGAGGATACTGAGACAAGGGGAGCCATTAAAGGTATTTATCCAAGATCATGTAGTAATAAAGAGGATTAAATTCCATGAGGTTGTACTTACAAAATTAGTGAAGGGAATTTAAACCCAGGTATGTGAGTGACTTCAATCATTTAAAGTAGGTACAGTATTGTAGAGTTCCAATAGTAGTTGCACAGGATGAGAATGAAAGGTTATTGATGTTTTCCTCATAGCATATGATGAAGGTAAACCTAATTGTCATGTATCTCATGGAGTTAAATCTATATGACCAATGTTGTTTAGTTAGCACATTATAATTGGGGTATAATTAATGTGACATAACTACAACAAGTTTTTGAATGATAAATTATGCTGCTACCCATCTGAAAAGCAATTTGGAGGTAGGGGGACTCATTAATGACTTTGACTCAGGAATTTCAAGTGTCAAGGTATCCTAGTAAGACAAGGAAAATATCTGTAACCTAAGATAATGTAATTTAAGAGAAAAGGATTTTTTGGGGTAATATTCTCTTGAAATTTTATAGTGTTGCAGGGTTAAGAAAAGAAATCTATAGGCCTATAAAGGTTTTCTAAGGTAAATATAATTATGCTTGATATCATACAATTGAACGAGATGTGAAGGAAGTTAGTAAGGAAAAGTGACATTGTTTGCAATCAAATTGTGTTGATAATGTCAATTTCACAATTACAAAAGAAAGAAATAGGGGTACAAGAATCATTTATATGTCTTTGAAGAACCATCAAGGCAGTGGAATCTTGGGGTAGATCTAAAATCAGGTATACCAGGTGGTTAGAGAATTTATATGTTATAATAGAATGTGTTTGTAGGATCATTGGCTTGTGGAGTAGGTTAGTTGTCAAATAATAGTAAGATAACATGTTTTTTATGTTGAAAGGACTAAGAAATAATTTTAGGGTGGAGGAAGTATGGATGATGCATCTAGGTCTCATGAAATCAAGGTAAGGTCCTCAATTTTTGTGTTTTTTATTACAAAAGGGTGTCACAAGTCCATGGGGATTCATAGGGAATGAATTCATAACGTTATTGATATCATAGGGATTGTAAAAAAATTTCTAAAGCACACCAAAGAAGTTGATTAGGGATTTTAGTTCTTGAAGGAGATGTATGAACAAGTGAGAAAGAAAAAAAAAAGTTTCAAGCCCAATAAATATGAGATAAGAAATAATTAAGGTAAGCATTGTATTTTTGGCTCTCATTAATCATTTTTTTTTTGTGTGAGAGAGAGATATTATGCATCTAATCAAGGTCTGTTACATTAACTTCAAGCTATGAAAGAGGTAAAAAATAGAGTTTAGTAAGAAATGACAAGTTTATGAGCTAATATTATGTTTTTGGTTAATTTTTCTAACCAAGAGGTGATCCTATGAAGTTGATAAAGATGAAGAACATGTAGGTATAGGTAATATTTTTCATTAATTTAAAAAGAGGAAAAACATTAGGTAGTTTTCTATCAATGAAAAAGGGGGAGATTGTTGGCATGTTGTGAACTATGTGTTTTCATTGATGTAAAATCCCATTAATGAAAAAGATTATGATGGATTAGAGTTATAGGATGCTTAATAGTATTATTATATGGAGTTTCAGGTGTTTTCATGATGACATGAGGTGATTTAGTGAGATTGGCTTGGTCTAGCAAGCCTAGTCATGTGACCTAGCTAGTCTAGGTGATGGTGCATGATGGTTTGAGTTGCTTCATGGCTTGTGAATCATAATAGAAGCATGGAGATCATGTTTTGGGAGTATTTAGGCACTCAAATTATTTTCAAGGTGTAGTTACAGGTTGAAGTCCAAGATTTAAGTGTTTATCTAGTCCAGGTCTAGGTGTTTAGAGGTATGAGGATAAGTTATAGATCCATGTGAACTCATAGATACATGTATGTGATTTTTAATGATGTATTAAATTTTATAGGACATTTTTGATAGGTTTCATGATGATTTAAAATGTTGGTTATGTTGACCCTAGCCTAAACAATGCAAAACCCCAAGGGCTAGTCATGAAAATGAGATGGGATGAGAAGTTGGAAACCTATTTAAGATATTATGATGATTTGAGATGGTGTAAAAAGGTGTTCTAGAGGTGTGAGAAACCTTTTTACTCATTATAAATAAAAATTTTCAAGATATGTTGTTTTTAGTGAAACAGGGTCAAGAAAAAGGTATTTTCTAACTCGAATTACACCTTCTAATTCTCACCATGAATTGTGTGATTTTCACTAGAAATTTGGATTTCATGTATGATTTTTCATTGATTTAAGAAGGTTTTAAAAAAATAATGAGGTATTTTCATCTCCATTTTTTAATGAACGAATGTTAAGAAGGTAAACAAGTTTTTGTGTGTTTGAATCCCTAGCTCAAAAGTGGTAAGGGAGATATTGATCAAAAGTGCCAAAAATATAATTATTGTGATATTTTTATGATTTTATTTCATATAATACTCATCCATATTTATATTATTTTATGATAGAGCATATGGGTATGAGTGGACCCTACTTGAAAATGCAATTTTATGAAGAAGTCTAGTTTGAGGCAAGGTTGTCCAAAGGAATTGCAAAATAAATTGAAATTATTTTTAGTATAGTGATTGTAATTGATTTCCATGATTTTTTTAGATTATGGTGGTTCTTCTAAATGGAAAAGTGTTCCCTATTTATGAATATTTTTCATAAGGCAGTTTTGGGGTAGTTTGAAGCAGTTTTCATTTGTGGACTTGGTTGGAGCGTTCCACTTGGATTTGGAAGGAAATGTGATATGTTATATAAAGAGGATTAGGGTATGTTTCCGATGGTATATGGTTTATATCATGATGGTGATATTTGATGGCTCATATAGCTTTATTTGTAGAAAAGAAGGTTTGTTGTTTCTCAGGACAAAATTGTTATTGCTAGAAGATGAAGGTATAAGATACATGAGATGAATGTGTTTATGATTTATATCAGTTGGAGAGTGAAGAGGGATGAATTTTGTTACTATTGAATGAATTTGGAGGTATTATAAGTGGTAGTAAGGGTGTAAACCAATTGATTTTGTAAAACTACTTTCTGGGAAGCTTGATTTGATGAAGAGGAAAGTGAGTGTAGTTTGCAAATATAGATGTTTCAAGATCTATAACATTCTTGTATGTGAACTAAATATCCAAGGTATTATAATGAGTGGTACACCATATTTTAGGTGTTTTGGTTTGTTCTTGAGGCCCACATGTGAAGATAGGGTCTTAAAAATAACTGTTTTGAGAAAGATATGAGCCTTCTTGAGTTAGTTATGATATATTTGATTAGTTAAAGCTAATGTATGACCATTTACTGTGTTGATATGTAGTATTTGACATGTTTAGTGAATTTGGGAGATTGAATAATCATGGTTTTGGTGTTTTTAGTTTTAGCTCATCCAGGTGATGGAGTTTTGAACTAGCTTTGTGCTTTTTTGGTGTATTTGGGTATGGCCGACCTACATGGGCCCAATATGAGTATTTTAATAATGTTTTTATGATTTTTTTAAGTTATATTGGTATAAAAAATGAGGGAAACTGACTTGTTTCAGTTTTGAGAGTTGAGTAGGGTATAAAGTGCTTGTTTAAATTCAAATTTACACTAGTTGAGAGAGAGGGAGAAAGTGAGACCCATGTGTGTGTTTGAAATAGGTATGAAGGATTTAATTCATATCTGAGAGAGTTTACAAGAGCCCAAGGAATGTTTTAGAGTGTGTGTGAAAGGGTTTGATGAAAAATAAGTCCATGAAAGAGTGAGATAGAGTGAATTAGGTGAATAAGGGTTTGAAGGAGTTTGGAGCCAAATCTTGTAATCACCATCATCTAAGTTTTTTGAGTATATCATCAATGATATTATTTTCAAAATCTTATGTGATGTGTCATATTCATGTGATTATCTTGTTGTGAGTAATATCAGTAAGGGTTTAGGGGTTGGTGCCTCACTAAATAAATCTCTTTTGATGTGTAATATTAACTTGAGTCTTTGTTGTGAGTAATATCAGTAAATTTTTCAGTGGGTTTTCTTCCCCTTGAGGGTTTCCCACTTAAATATTGTTTCTTATGTACTCCTTTATGTTTATGTTCTTGTGGATGGTTATTACTTATTGTTGAGGTCTCATTAATGCATGGTTAAATGTTAATGGTGTATAAAAGTTAATTTGAAATTGGTTAAGATTTTTAAAGTATATATTAACCCTCCCAAGTCCATTGTGCTTCCATAATATAAATTTGTATATTGAGTAGAAAATTGAGGACATTGGATTCCAAATGTGATCATTTGTCTTAGAAAGGATACAAGGTCAAACTTAGCATTACATAAGGAAAACTTGTGAGATTTTAGTCTTTATAGTATCATCCTAGCTTACTATGTATTTGTAAAGTAAGAATTGAGGCATCTTAGATCATCTTAAGTCTTTTCATCCTTCTTCCATAGCTATGTTAGGTTCTATAGATGCACAATATCTGTCTCCATCTCTTTTATTATGTCATGTTGCCTTTGAAAATTATTTTAATTGATATATCTTATATGTTTACTTTAACATTATCCTTCAAATTTAGTTTTTTATTTTCTAAAAAATAAATGGTGTTTTAAACCCTAAATTAAATTTTAGGTCAATTTAATTAGGTTCTTAGTTATAGTAATATAACAGAGATTAGAGTACTGAAAGCACTCACATTTATACCTTATATCATAAAAATAAATTATACAACCAAGAATATACAGTTTGAAACATAAAAGTGATATAAAGAGGCACTTAACTAATTACGAATGAATTCTAAAGAGATTTGGGAATGTGAAATAGAGAAATCAGGAGATATGAACTTTAGTGACCTATGAAAGCTGAGTTAGAATTATAATTACACCTAGGTCGGGACCATAAAAATTAGTGAGGAATGTATGGTAGCCCTTATGTATAGTCTTGTACCTTCTATAAGTCATCATATACAACGTTTTTTTTTTCTCACCTTCTTAGATTTTATTTCAATTTGAAACCCTAGTTTTCACACATGCAGCAAGGCTCTTTATGTGAATTGATCATCATCTCAAACCCTAACCATAGATGAATATTCCCTTAGAAAAAAACATTACATGGGTTATTTCCACCCCTGTTCACCACCGACATTCATACTACTCTGAAGAGGCCTCAACTGCACACCCTTCTCCACCTAGCATGTGATATTTATATAGATCAATCATATTTGATATTTTTTCTAGCCATTCTTTCTTTGACATAGATCTTGCTAAAAAAACTTAGAGAAAGGATTTTTAAATTCTTTAATATGATAGATATGGATTCCTTGACCTAGTTTGTAGCTTCATACATGACATGGGTGCTTCCCTAACGAATATAGATATGTAGATAAGAGATTTAGGGAACTTTGGATTCCTTTTGCAAGTTAATAAAGTGAGTTCTTCAGTGAATTACCTTAGGAGTCCTAAGTTATAAAATGAGGTAGTGTTTAATTTCTTATACATTATTCTGTAGATGATTTAGCTAAGAAATGTTGACCCAGATGAAGTATAAAACCTAATGAAAGATTTAAATTTGAAACTACAGTTTGATTACATGTCGGTCCAAATTTTTACAAAGAGGTCAGGGTTGTATGGTATGGGGTTGAGCAGGAGCAGGAAATGTGCCAAATGAAGTATGGAGCTTATAAATTGATGTATCTCTATTGGTTCTGTGAATTGTATTATCAATATGTGTCAACATGTTAGTGTGTAAGGATAAAAAAGATATAAAATATACCTCATAAATGTTAAGCATGAATGGATAATTAACATTTATCATGGAAATACTGCATCATGAAATTAAGGGTTTCCATAGTGCAAGTTCCAAATTTTAGTGTCTACATTTCCCCCTTTTTAAGTATGAAATTAAAAAATTGAATGCATAAGGGAAACTATACCTAAGTGTGTATGTAGTATTCAACATATATAATAGAGAATTGACATTATATCAAATATAAATTGTAGTAGACAAGGTTCACATTTTCATATATGTAAAGGGAAAAAATTTAAACAAATAAATAATACACTTATTTGTTTGTTATTTAATTTTTCTTGGATTTTAATATTTTCTAAACTTCGTTGAAGAATTGGGGGTGATCAGTTCCTAATTTCATCATGGAGAATCTAGAGTGTTAGGTGTTTTCAACCCAACACAAAGATTTGCAAGAGAGAGAAGAAGAAAATAGGCACAAATGCATCCTTATAAAAGGAAGAAGACAGTGTATCAAATTTATTCAACAACTTTTATATCCTCCCATTAAAGTGTAATAAGAGATAAAATCCTTCCCATAAAGATATATGTTGCTTTGCTACCTTCCATAACCCCATGGATCACACCATTGCATATATATCTAGACCCAAATTTAAAAATAAGTACATATAGTACAAAAGAGAATAGGGGCCCCTAAACTCTCACCATATGCCAAAAAAAATGAGTACAAAATGAAAAAAACACTAAAATATGCTAAAACATGTGCAAACAATGTTGAACTAGGAAATAAACACATACCCCAAAGCTTCCTAAAACTAAAACTAAGTAAAGAAGGTATGAAAGCTTTTATGATTTATGTACTTATCTGAACTGAGTAATAACGATGTGAAACTCTGTGGAAAACCCATGTATATGTGAAAATATGAAAATACTGAAATTTTATGCTAAAATTGTCCTCGGTCAAAAACATATAGCATTTGAGGACCATACCATATAGTTTTGGCTTAAGTTTATGGTATTGACCTACTCTGTTGTTTTTTGTCATGCAAATGTGCAATAACGAAATTGTTAATTTCCAAGAATGACAATGATACCCTTGTGCCCAAATTTTTCATGTTTTATCCTTCCAAGGCACCCAGGGCTACCCAATCAGTCCAGTGACCTCCCAGTTGATGTTAAATCATTCCCATAGGTGATGAAGGAAAGTTAATTAAAAAAACCTATGTGATTTTAGGAGTTCATTGAGAAATGCAATCTTCAGGCAGTTGTGGGAAGGGCTATTACTGGCATTCCTAGAACTGGAGCAACCCCGTAGAGCGTAATCGAGAAGAAAAAATAGGCATGGAAGTGAATAAAAGGACTTGGAACATCTTGGAATTGATTTAGGAAGATTCAGAAAGGATTTAGAGAATTTGGGGGATTTTTACCAAAAATAGGGCTCACAGGCCTGGGCAATGCACATGCCAAAATAACTGCTGAGCTTCAGAAGATGATTCTAGGAGTTCTGGATGGATTTAGGAGAAAAAAAAGACATCGTCAAAAATTTAATTACAAGACCTATAAGATGGTGAAATTATTTTTTTCACAAAAAATTGGCACAATAGGTCTGCAAGACGTTTATCTCATGTACAGGTGGAGTACCAGATCACAAATAAAATTTTTCAAGGATCAAATGGAGGAATAAAGAACTGAGACCCCTATCATTGGATCTAGAAGGAAATTTTAAGTTAGTATCATATAAAATTTAATTAAAAAATTCCATCTGGATCTCGAGATATCGTCATTTCAAGTTGCCCTCTAGAAGCGAATTCGGGAGTTAGCCAATTTTTTAATAGGACATGTGTCAGCTGCAGGATCCTAGCGCAATTTCATATAGCTTATGTCCCTCATGAAAAGGGACATGAGGGACATAAAAATTTTCCCATCCCCTAAAATCCCTCTATATCCTCATACAACCCCTCAGACATCAAGTTTCATCTCCCAGGTGCTTCCCAAGCTCATTTCCTCGCTCACTTAGGTCGTGACAAGTGGCGGCTTTTGGTGCACCGTGAAATTTTATGTCCCTCACATTCCTTTGTGTTAGGGGACAACAGGGTCAAGAAAATTATCCTAGCCCCAAAGGAGACTCTTGGTTACCCATGTGACCCCTTTAAGAGCAGTTTTTCAACCCCCAGGTGTTTGTCAAGCCTTCACTCTAAACCATCAGATCAAGCACCACATGTCATCTTCTGGAGCACCATGAAATTTGATGTCCCTAATGTTCCTTTGTATTGGGGGACATTAGGGTTGATAAAATGTGCCTAGCCCCTCTAAGAAGCCTCATGGTTCCTCATGTGACCAACTTCCAGCCCCTCAATCCTTTAAAGCTACATTTTGCTCGAATCCCATGTCGTTAGATCTCTGCCAAGTATCACAACCAAGAGCCACGTGAAAATTGATGCCCCTCTCATCCCTTAATTTTTAACAGACATTAGGAACATGAAATTTTGTCTCACTCTTTTCTTTGAATTTTTTTGAATTTTTAAAAAACTTTCCTATTTCCCACATCTAACATCTAACTCTCCTGTGCACAACTTCATTCCACCATAGCTCTACAAATTTTTCACACCAAGTCACACATTTTATGAACCTCAAACCAGATCTGATAAAAAAAATAAACTCCTCTACTCCAAGATAATATGAAGGTCTTAGAAGAAAGATTGACCAAAGAAGGGGGGAAAATGAAGAACAAAGAAGAAGAAACAGAGAAATCCTTCATAGACATGAAATATAAATTCCAAGATATCTTGAAAAATGGTGTACATATTGACAAACCATTTTTTCCTTTGTTCTTAACTCATAGAGGCCATAAAACCCAACCTTAAAACCCTTCTTTTGCACACAGAACACTCACAACGAAGAAATCCTCTTTTCGGGCCAACGAAGAAAAAATATTGATTTCCTATTAAACTAGAAGTCAAATCAAGGAGAAATTTCACCGGTGGAATCAGAAGAAAAAACCCACAAAAAATATAATTTCTTTTGCAAACAAAAAAGAAAACCAAAAATGTAATTTCGAGGTCCATTAATGGTTGTCATGTTTAGAAGCACTGCTAGGTCAAAATTTTGAAACTTTAAAATATCTCAAACCGTTGATCAGGTAGGTCGAAGATTTCATAGGGGTGATATTGGGAAAAAACCATATCAAAAAAAAAAAATCCATGGCATTTTGATCACCAAAATCTCACTTTCTAAAAATAGCAGTTCTTATGCATAGAGGACTGCTATTTTGGGAAAGTCACCAATTGAAGTAGCTACGAAGGAGGTAGTGAGCACCAGAGTTGTATTGCATGGATAAACCATCAAAATGATCATCTCAATCCAATGTTTACACTTACTAAAAATAGTAAGTGGTCCCATGAGCACAATAAAAAAATAGAAAATTTGTCCAGAAAGTAAGGGGAGCACAGAAGGAAGGAATATTTTTAGTAATCACAGTTAGTCAAGGACCAAAGGGGCCAAGTTTTAGCACATGATAAAAATAGCAAGTTACTTTTTAGTACTTACAAAAAATAGCAGGTTATTCCAAAGTACAAATTTCACAGAAGGAGCGTACCAGTGGTTGATCATCCAAGTTGGCATACCCATTTTGGGGACCTAAGAGGAAAAATTTTGACACTCACCAAAAATAGTTTCCCTTTCCAAATATATTAAGTGTCGAGGAACAATGAAGTTCGGGTCCAAAAGGGGGGAACCAATGAAGTCTCTATCTTCATGGATCTCAACATTTCCTTTCGATACTCATTTCATGTTTCAATCAGTATCTATGAGGTGGAATTCACACTCAACACCATAAGATTGTTCGTAGTATGTCCCATTAGGATCATGTCCAAATAAACTAAGCAGTGTGATAATGTTGCAAGAAATTAGGACAAGGATTGTTCCAAATCTTTAGTCTTTCCTGAAGGGATCTCCATGAGTAATACTCAAAGTCACTAATGGATTCATTTGAAATTTGTTTTAAACACTTATCTCATGGTGTTCGTGTTTTGTTCAAAGGAAGTATCATGTGGTATAAGGTATTCAAGGATCCAGGTTTCACTACATCGAAGCATTGCATGGTTCAGGTCACAAGTATATCATATGAAGGGTGGAAGTTACAGTAATTGGAGAAACAAGTCCATTCAACCTTACATGAGTTCCTATTTCTTCAGGATCAATGTTCATGGTCATCATTGAAGTCATTTGACAAGTGTTTTAAACACTCATTCCAAATCATCCATGAGCCAATGTGAAGGATTTTCTTAGGATGAAATAGATTCAGAGATTCAAAGTCTCACTGCATTATAACTTTTCATCAATAAGGATCATCAAGAGCAACATCTCTTCTTCTCTCTCTCTTCTTCCTCCCCCTAACTTTCTCTCTTCAAATGTTCTAATTATTCATTGGGGTTTACACTTTTTGACGTGCCTTTAATTCGTCTAAAAGTTACTTTAGAAACATTATGTAAATTAAGTCACCTTGATTTTATAAAAGGGACTTAATATTTGGAAGGAATATGAATAGTCTAAAGTTAGAAATAAGGCATATGGAGGGTCGCCGAGAAGATGGAGAGTTAATCCTCTTCTATAAATTGTAATGAGCTTCTCATTCCAAGGGGTTATAATTCTAAAATTCTTCTAGCTAGTTGTATTATTGTAAGTTTGTGAGAGATATTTTTCTCACTTGTGAGTGAAAGAGTTAGCCACTTTTCCCCTAATCTCAATGTCTTCCATTTTCATACTATGTACAATTTTTACTTAAGCATCAATACAAGAAGAAGTAATTTTGAGCCATTTTTTACTAAGGGGTTTACTGATACTTTGTGTTCATTAAATTCTAATCGGTATTGTTACTATTTGAAGTATTTTTTCTTCCTAATTTTAGTGCATGTGATGAATTTTCTAACAAGTGTGTGCAGGAATTTGATTTTCTACCTATAACATTAGTTCCCCTACCTCATATTCTCACTCCCTTTCCCACTCTCATAGAAAATTATTCCCTTATAGATATTTGTAAGATTTTACCACATGGTAAGTGAAGTGCCCCTATTGGATCCCTGGCCAAAAAGCCACTAGGATAAAACTCACTTTTTACTCACGCATACATATAAAATAACTGCACCAGTTAAGTAGTGGGACTTAGACTCCCATATCATTGCCAAGAAACCTACTAATTTGTTTCTCGACAAATTTTATCTCCAACAGTTTTTGGTACCCATTATGGGGTAGATTTAACAACATATGTACCGAAAATATGACCGCAAGCTCTAAAAATTCAAAAAAAATAAATATTGAAAAAACAAAAAAAAAGAGTTCATGAAAATCCATTGCTGAAAGACACACTGTTAATTCCTACATGTGACCTTTCATATTCCATGGTTTCCTTTTATATTCCCACCGCAAGAATTTCCAAAAGTTATATGAAAGGAGATACACCAGGTTGAATAGATCGAGAGGAATTGTCAACCCCACTTTCAAGGCTTTATAAAATCAGAAAGAACAAGTTAGAGACAATCCCTACTACTTTTCTCAAGCCTCATCCCCATCCAAGTCATCAAGTAGTTCACCTGGAAATCCCATCCAAACTCCTTTTGATACCCCCCCTTCAAATTCTCCCTTTTTCAACCATCCTTGAGCATTGAGTTCCCGAAGGAAGACTAATTTGAAGAATAATTTCTAGAATTAAGAGCATAAATAGAAACAATGATGGTGGATGAAGAAAAAATACCTCAAACTATTGTTCCATGGGGAATAAATACAAGCCCACTCGTTCTCGAACCACCTCTTCATGACCTACCAACAGGTTCCCGCTCTCGAACCACCTCTTCACGACCTACCAATAGGTTCCCGTAAAAAATTTCCAAATTTCAAAGGTGATGGAACACAGATACCTAAATAACAAATAACTACTTTCACCACATCATGCGGGATTATTGGATTTGAACATGAATACATTGTCGTAAGATTATTCATGGAATCTATCCAAGAAAAATAAGCAGAATGGTTTTACCTCCTGCCTCCCCAATCTATCACTAGTTGGAATGACATCAAGACTTCCTTGGAGGAAATATTTTAATCAACTAAAGACTGTCAGGATCTCTTGGTGTAGTTGGCTCAAATGAAGAAAGGATAAATTAAAACTATGAGAGAGTTTTTGGCTTGTTTCAAATGGTTGATTCCTAGGATACCGGAAGAAGATTTGCCATCTGAAAACAATATCAAGATATTCTTCATCAATACTCAATCACATGAGGTAGTATTTTTCCTATAAAGAGTTCAACCAATGAACATTACAGAAGCACAAAGGATGGCCATTGAACTTGATGACAATCTCATCTTCTTTGGAAATATCAAGAATCAATCAAAGGGCATGGCCCAATGTCCTGGGGATGAGAGAATGAATCCATAGCTGTAAAAATTTGGAAAATAAAATGGCATATTTCAAGAGGAAATTATTTTAACGAGTATATTCTCAAATAAACAACACAAATCAAATCAAAAGAATACCTCGAAGGCTTGCCTTGGAGGCCCCACTCTTGAAAGAAATTTGTAGGATTTAGGAAAGTGAAGGTGATGATCTCATAAAAGTTGATGACCTTGAGAATGATACACAAATCAGATTCTATGAGTATTCTGGAGGCGATGAAGAGGACGAAGAAGATGCACCCAACTTCTCATGTGTGGTATTCACTTGTTATCAGTTTGAGAAATGATCCTCTTCCTCCTCTGTTATTAAAAATAAGAAGACTAATGATCCTCTTGTGGTGACTCTGCAAAAAAAAAAAATCATTTCAGGATCTTCTCTCCCACCCTCCATGGATTCCGCATTTTTTAAGTCTGATCCTGTAGCAAGTAAGAAGGCTCCTGAAATTCCAAGCAAGTATTTTGATGCCTCTTCTAATTCTAAATCTAAATCTACCCCTATAAAATCTAGTACTTTGAAAGCTCCTAATGTACAATTCAAAATTCCCTGCATTCCCCAAACATCAAACCCTTCTTCCAAACCTTCCCTGACTATAAAATCAGTCCCTTCATTACCCTTGTCAACATCTTCTCCCTTTGACTTCATAGAATATGTGAACAGAGCCAAGGTGTAGATTACTAAAACTAAATATTTGTAGACTCACCCCGAATAATTCAAGAGTTTGTTCAATACATCATGAGTGGTAGTTTAACACCCACTTGTTGTAACTCATATTTCTAAAGGAATATTACCAAACCCACCTGTACCTCCCTCAAAGAACATGTTTTCTTTGATTTCATCAAAAATTGATAAGGTTAAACCTTTCTATGTCTCCCTTCTCATTGGAGAATATGTATTTAACAACTATATAATAGATTATGGTACCTCCAACAATGTAATTCCTATAAAGGTCACCATGACTCCACCTGGTGTCTCTTGTTAATCCCTAGAGTCAGAAGATTTCCCACTTGTAGGGAAGATCAAAGATGCATAGGTGGATCTCACCAAATTTCCAAACAAGAAGGTTTTAGTGATGATTTTGGTAGCATCCATTCCGGCTTCGTTTGGAATGTTTCTAAGTAGGAGTTTCTGTGATAATTTGGGGGGAAATATCCAAATGAACTGGTCTTCTAAAACCATTCCATTTAAGGAAGGCAATGAAAAATTTCTTCTAGAGAAGAAGATGAGGTATACGATGTAAAAAGCAAGAAATACGAAAGCCAACATTTTGTACCAAAACAGCAGTATGATGAATCTTTGTGTAACAACTGAAGAAGAATAAGAGATTCCTATATTGATAGGACCAAGTATCTCTTCCAAAAAGAGTATGGATCTTGAAGAAACATTGTGGAAATTTGAGTTCGAAGAGGATATACCTAATTTTATCAATGATGCAAGCCAAGAAGAAGAGGAAGTGGTCCTTGACGAATCTCAAATGGAAAAATCAGCTTATGTTCTTATCTATGATGAGGATATATTCTCATTCCCATTAGAATATTAATAATCCCTTGATCATGTTGCCCAAGAAGAGAGAAATCTATCCTGTGATGAGCCCTTGAAAGGTTTAAAGGAATTATCCATACAAGAACTACTTAGAGGCATTGAAGAGACAAAGGATCCTAATCTCAGTCTTGAACTCCTGATGAAATATGTGTATCTGTAAGAAAAACATGAATATGATTTGGAATCCTCAACTAGTGTGAAGATCAGACATATTTAAATAAAGCAATAGGATAAATATGATGCCCCTCTTTAGCTAATGGTTGATAGTTATAATGATTAAATGAAGGTATTTTCATTCCCATTTGAAGAAGAAGGCTCTTTCCATGATGAAGTAATCGAAGCAAGGATTTTTGAGTCTTTTGAAGTTGAATCTCCTCTTGATGAAGGAGTGATATAACATAATAACTCCCAAGATGATGAATTAATTCTTCAGATAGTTTCCTTGAGCTACAAAATAAATATTCTTTGAAGGCATAAAAATATGAGCTATAGGAAACAATAAAGTATAACTCTATGCAAGAAATTCCAGATGTGGTAGAATGTACAGAAGACCCTGAGCTAATTCTTGATCTCTTAACTCGTGTCATGGCTATATAGGACAAGTATGAGGTTACTTATAATCCTCCATCCAATATTCAAGCACCTCATAATGGAGTAGATCTAAAGGATGAATCTAAGGTTTCTCATGGAATTTCTAAGCAAAGGCTTGAGCATCAAAAAGCTAATGTAGAATCACTCTTACCAAGTACAAAGACAATCATGACAGAACTTGGATTTCATAAATAGTTACAGAAAGGAGGCTACTTTCTAGAACCATACAATGGCTTCACAGAACAACATCACTCAATTTTTTCCACTCAGGGGTAACTTTTGAGGAATTAAAAGTGATTTAGTGAAAGTGGTTGTACCCTTCCTTGTACCATAGGTGATCTCTCTCTCTCTCTCTCTCTCTCTCTCTCTCTCTCTCTCTCTCTCTCTCTCTCTCTCTTTGTGTGTGTGTGTGTAAGTTGTACATGACTCCACATGGCCCAATGGATAAGCCACTAGTATTTATGGTCTAAATTTGAGATTCTACATTTTCCATGTCATGTCCCAAAGATAGAGCCATTTGTTTTCATGCAAATGTGCAACAAGGAAATTGACAATTTCCAAGCATGACAATGACACCCCTGTGCCCAAATTTTTCATGTTTTATCCTTCCAATGCACCCCAGGTCTACCCAATATGTCCAATGACCTCCCAGTTGATGTTAAATCATTATCCTAGGTGATTTAGGAAATTCAATTCAAAACCCCTAGGTGATTTTAGAAGTTCAATGAGAAATGCAAACTTCGGGCAGCTATGGGAAGGGCTATCATTGGCCTTCCTAGGTAGTGCACAGGACAAAACAACTACTGAGCTTCGGAAGATGATTCTAGGAGCTCTGGATGGATTTATGAGAAAAAAATAAATCTTTGAAAATGGAATTCCAATCCCTACAAGATGGTGAAATTATTTTTTTCGCAACACTTTGGCCCAATGGGTTTGCAAGCAATTTTTCTCATGCACAAACGGAGTACCAGATCACAAATCCTCTTTTTTTAGGGATCAAATGGAGGAATCAAAAACTATGACCAACACCATTGGATTCAAAAAGGATAGTTTCAGTCAAGATGATATAAAATTTCATCAAAAATTTCCATTAGGAGCTCACGATATCGTCATTTCAAGTTGCCCTCTAGGAGCGAGTTCAAGAGTTAGCCAATTTTTGAACAGGACACGTGTTAGCTCGAGGATCCTGGTGTAATTTCATTTCTCTTACATACCTAAATAAAATGTAAGTGAGGTACATAAAAATGTTCCCAGCCCCAAAAACCCCTCTAGATCCTCATACGACCTCTTGGACATCCATTTTCAACTCCTAGATGCTTCCCAGGATCATTCCCTCGCTCGCACAGATTGTGACAAGTGGCGACTTTTGGTGTGCCGTGTAAATTAATGTTCCTCACATCCATTTTTTTGGTACATTAGAGTTAATAAAATTTACCCAGCCCCTAAGGAGACTTTTTGTCATCCATGTGACCCTTCAAGAGCATTTTTCCAACCCCCAGGTGCTTGTCAGGCCTTCACTCTCAACCATCAGATCAAATGCCACATGTCATCTTCTGGCACACTATGTAATTTGATGTCCCTAATTTCCCTTTGTGTTGGGGGATATCAGGGTCAAGAAAATGTTCCAAGCCCCTCCAAAAAGCCTCTTGGTTCCTCATGTGACCAGCTTCCAGCCCCTCAGTGCTTTAAAGTTATTTTTTGCTCAAATCCCCTGCCATTGGATCTCTGTCATGTGTCGCAACTAGGCGTTGCATGAAAATTGGTTTCCCTCTCATCCCTTAATTTTTATGGGACATTGGGGACATGAAATTGTGCCTCACTCCCTTCTTGAAATTTTTTGAATTTTTAAAAAACCTTCATGCTTCCCATTTCGAACATCTAACTCTCTTGTGAAAAACTTCATTCCACCATATCTCTGTAACTTGCTCACACCGAGTCACACCATCGATGAACCTCAAACCAGCTCCACTATAGAAATAAACTCCTCTACTCCATGATTATATGCATGTCTTAGAATAAATATTGACCAAACAAAGAGGAAAAATGAAGAACGAAGAAGAAGAAAAAGAGAAATCCTTCATGGTCATGAAATAAAAATTCTAAGAGATCTTGCAAATCGGTGTACAGATTGATGAACCATTTCTTGTTGTGCAATTCACTCATAGAGGCCATAAAATCATCACCTTCAAACTCTCCTTTTGTGGCACAGAAAACTCACAATGACGAAATCTTCTTTCCAGCCCAATGAAGAAAAAAGATTGATTTCCTATTAAACTGACAATCAAATCAATGAGAAATTTCACCAGTGAAATCAGAAGGAAAAACCCACAAAAAAATGTATTTTCTGTTCCAAACAGAGAAGAAAACCATACCTGCAATTTCCAGGGCCATTAATGGCTATCATGTTCAGAAGCACTACCAGGTCAAAATTTTGAAACTTAAAAATCTCCCAAACTGTTGATCGGGTAGGTCCAAGATTTCAGAGGGGCTATATTGGGAAAAAACCCATATAAAAAAAATCCATGACATTCCGATCTCCAGAATTTCACTTTCTAAAAATAGTAGTTCTTCTCCATAGAGGATTGCTATTTTGGGAAATTCACTAACTGAAGTAGCTATGAAGGAGGCATTGAGCACCGGAGTTGTATTGTAGGGAGAAACCATTGAAATGATCAACTAGGTCAAAATTTGACACTTACTATAAATAGTAAGCGGTCCCACAAGAACATATAAGAAATAGAAAATTGGTCTAGAAAGTAAGGGGAGAACAAAAGGAAGAAATATTTTTAGTAATCACAATCAGTCAAGGACCGAAGGGGCCAATTTTTCACACTTGCTAAAAATAATAAGTTACTTTTTTAGTACTTACAAAAAATAGCGGGTTATTCCAAAGTACAGATTTCATAGGAGCATACCAGTGGTTGATCATTCAAGTTAGCATTACCATTTTGGGACCAAAGAGGAAAAATCTCAACACTCGCCAAAAATAGTTTCCCTTTCCAAAATATAGTAAGTGTCAAGAAACAATGAAGTTCGGGTCCACAACGGGGGGACCAATAAAGTTTCTATCTTAAAGGATATCAACAGTGTCTTTCGAAACTCATTTCATGCTTCAATGAGTATGTACAAGGTGGAATTCACACTCAACACTATCAGACTATTCATAGTTTGTCCCATCAAGATAATTTCCAAATCAACTAAGCAGTGTGAAAATATTGCAGGGAATCAGGAAAATGTTTGTTCCAAAGTTTCAGTCTTTCCTTAAGGGATCTCCATGAGTAATACTCAAAGTCACCAATGGACTCATTCGACGGTGTTTTTAAACACTTAGCTCATTGTGTTTGTGTGTTTTTCAAAGGAAGTATCTTGTGGTATAAGACATTAAAGGATCTAGGTTTCACTACATTAGAGCATTGCATGGTTCAGGTCACAAGTATATCATATGAAGGGTGGATGTTAGGAACTCGTGATCCCCCCTTTATTTTCTTTATAGTAGATTAGTTACTTTGGATGAATATGATTTGTAATTCGTCTCTTCAGCATATTTTAATAATCCCACATGTTTTCGAAGTAGTAGTTTCTTCAACAGGAATTAGTATATAAGAAGGTGTTCAGACTCAATGAAGAATACATGAATATTTTGTATTGAGATTTCTCAAGGAGGTTTCCCCCTCGAAGAGGCCTGTGGTTTAATATCATTTTGAGTTCTTTTACTTTAGCTATTTATTGTAAGTTATTTCCATTTCTAATTACATTATTGTGATTGGTAAAATAGTGTTACAGGGTCTTCACATCTGGGACCAGAGTACTTTCCATGGCCAAATTTTTATTTGTTTCTTCTCTCTATAGTAACTCCTAGTGATCTAATTATTTCAACCGCATGCTCTCACCTCACCTAACCGAGATCTTGGTGATCATAAATTTGTCCATATCTTGTTGTATTCTATTCTACATATCTGGGTAGAAGCTGTGAGTTGTGTTGTTTCTAGTAAATTTACATTCCATTCACATTTTGTTACCATGCCAATCAGTTTCAAGTAGAAGCTAGATAATTGGTTTACAGAAATAAAAAATATTACATACATTCAACGCCAGAAGAAATAAAATCACAAGCACTCCTAAAATTTCACGTGGAAACTCGACATGGGCATTAGCTAGAGCCAGATAACCTTGAAAGTTCCAAGTGGTTCTCCATCTCCAAACCAAGAGCTTTTGAAATCATTCTTCATCATTTTCTCATGAATTTTATTATTTATTTTGTGTGTAGGATCATCGGTGGGTGCTTGAAAATTCTCATGTTCACAAACGTGATATGGGTTTTTTATATGTATAAAAAAACATTGGAAATTCAGTTTTTTAGCCATATCTTTCATATTATAGTTTTTTTTTCCCTTAAAATTTCTTGGAACACCCAAAGTCTCTGTCCCCACATTCCATACATTGAGGATCTGAGACCCAATTCCACTTCTATCATTCAAAAATCACCATTTTCTATTTTTTAGGGTTTTCCATAGCTTTTCTTTTTACCCATTTGCTCTTAAATTCACACACATTCTTCCTTTCACTATTCCACTCCTTTTTTACTCAAAGAAAAAAAAAAATTAGTTATTATCATTACATCCCCAAAATTGTATTTTCCCTCCATTAAAGTTGCCTAGAAAGTGCCAAAAACCTCATCCAAGTCCATTATCCTCATTTTCTTGATCTCAAATCCCAAATTTCCATTAGTAAACGTGTTTTAGAAATCATTTTTCTATCCATTGAAAAAAAGATAAAAAATAAAAATAAATAAATAAAAACCCTTGGTTATGGTTGTCACCCATACAGACACAAAAGTCGTGGAGGAAGAACTTGAAACATGAAAAGCCCAAGTCACTGAGATGGCTCAAAGGATGCACAGATTGAATCAACAACATGATATTTTGCTCAGACAATAGAAAATGATGGATTTCTCCTCACACACATCTTTCTCCAACTAATCACGTGGGCCCAAGATGGACTTTCCCAAGTTCAATGGTACAGATCCTACATAACGGATTTATCAAGTCGAGTAGTTCTTCCACATTCACGACACCTATTATGTCAATCAAGTTCCAATCACCTCCTAACATTTGGAAAATGACACACTACAATGGTACCATTGGTATCTCATAACAAATGATGAACTAGATTGGAAGAAATTTACATCCCTCATTTTGGGCAGATTTGGTCCCTCTAAATTTGAGGACTTCACCAGAGCTCTCAAAAAACTCTGTCAGAATGGTAATTGTTAGTGCAAAATCACAGCACCCCTGGATGCAGATCAGACTTCTAGGTTGATCACTCAGGCATCCAGTGTGATTGCACAACATGGAAACCTCTCTCCAAGAGTGGGACTTGTGAAACTGATAGAGGAATCTCCAGAGAAGGCTGATTCCTGCTCCTAAACTACCCACCACAAGCTATTCCAGTTCAGACAAGCTAATCTAAACCTAATCTAACCATGTCAAGGAGACAGAGAGAGAGAGAAGGGAAAAACAGCAAAAGCCTACACTAAAACGGTGATACACCAGAAAAGGAGAATGTTGGACATCTATCAAAACTGCCATGGGACAAAGAGAGGTGAGCAATGGGAATGATGGACAGATGCATCACAGGCCCAAGGATAGATTTCACATAGAAAAATGTCCCAAAACTCCATGAACACAGCTCCAGATCTGCAATGAACGTTCAAACATGCACAAATACCTGCAATGAAGAGAGGCAAGAAAGAAAACAAGAAAAAATGAGAAAGGATGGATAGATGCATCACAAAACAACGTTTTGTTGCTCCAGAAGTTTGCACAGAACATCATTCCATTAATAAGAGGCAAAAAACACCATTACAGAGCAAGGGAGGAGGCTCAAACTCCATTTTCAACCCTAGAGAAGAAAAGAAGGGAGGGCAGAGCAGAAAAAGATGAACCACCCACTCTTGTCTCAAATGAGCCAAATATGGCTTTTTGCATTGCATGGGTTGAGCCCAGGAGACAGAAACATGGGAAGACGTGAAAGCCCATTCCTCATTGACTGCAGATGCATTAAATCAGCATGGAGGATCTTACCAACCCATACCCTGTCACTTTGAGCGATTTTGGAGGAGAATGCAACCCATGTGCATTAATTTGGCCGCTGAAATGTCACTCTTCTGGCCGTGCTGAAGAAGAATGTGACCCATTAGCATTAAGAATAGGTTGTTGAAACGTCGCTTCTGGCCATTATCACGCGTCAGAGCCATTTCTCGATTTTCTCTCTTCATACTGCACCAAAAACTCGAGATTGATCCCATAATCATGTAGACAATTTCATAAGCTTTCCATTGATATAAAGAACGTGCAAATCTGAGCTCTGGATCGAAAGTTATGGAGGTCTGAAGTTTTAGGGCAGAAAACAGGCAAAAAATGTGTTTTGAAATCTTTCTCGTGCTCTGCCACTTGGATGACACGTGGCACGCTCTTATTGGTTGCGTGATTCTCTCTTCTCCACCCTTTCGGCGGGCTTTCTTTTGAAATTTTGACCTTTTGATGATTTTGGGACTTTTTCCACCTTTCTTTCCCCCGCCCCCCGCCACTTGTATGACACGTGGCACTGATCTCATTGGTTCGGATCAATGTGCGAAAACTCGCCCCTTTGACTTTTCTGGACCTTTTCCCTTGTGAACACGTGTCAAATGCGTCTGACTTGGTCCTCAAGCTCGCACACTTCCTTGCTCTATTCCCGCCACGTGTCGCAATTCTTTTTGTCTCTGGCCATGTGCTTCAAACCGTTCGGGACATAAACCTCCGGACTCCGCCCTTGTGACATGGGTCATGCGTCCTGATGGTCGACGGGTCTACCAGCTCGATCGCGCACGTGGCATCTACTTGTCCCGGATGTCCCAAACTGTTTGGGACATAAACCTTCGGCGATCCCGCCCGAAATGGGCTTCCTTGTCCCTCATTTGGACGATGACACGTGGCGCTGCTTATGTTGGCTTTCGGCTCGAACCGGCCGATCCGCGTCCCTTTGTCCCGGACGTCCCACTTTGCTTTCGGACTAAAGCTCCTGATTTTGGCTGAACCAGCCGGTTCGCGTCTTTCGCGTACTCCTATCCCGGAACTGTCCTGAGCAACACTTAGTCATTTTTCTTCCTCTTTCAGCCGGATCGGCTTCTCGCGCCCGCCGCGTACTTCTGGCTCGATTGTCCCAAATGCTTAGCGGGTTGTTTGTGCCTGCCGCATACTTCTGGCCCGATTGTCCCAAATGCTTAGCGGGCCGCCTGGAGGCTTTTCGGCCGATCCGCGTCTTTCTGTCACCACACGTCCCAAAGGCGACCTTGAGTAGGACTTAGCCAATTTTCACGATTTTTTCTGGATTAACCTACTTTCTTGGAACTTGCAATATTCTGATGCATGTTATCAAAATTTACACTGGGGGGGTGAATTTTGGATAACAATTTGGCGACTCAGTGGGGTCATCTGCCTTCTAGATGAAAAAGATCAGTAGCCTGAAGCAATCCATTGGGCATGGAGTCATAAGCAAGCCTGAAAACTGATCTGAACTTTGAAAATATCCCCTCTGAGCCCACTAGGAAACCCACCGGACATGGAGTTTTTTCTCACCAAAAATGCCACTGAAACGAACTGTGCGAGAGCAAAACCAGCAACAGCAAAAAACTATGTACAAAAACTGAAAATTATACATGTCCCAAATGGAACATGCAGAGTGTGCATAAACACTTCTTCTTCTGAAAGCAAACCTAGCTACTCTACTCTAACTGGAAGCAAAGGCAAGCTAAACAAATCCTGCAACTGGTTGCGCAGAAATAGCTCCCTTTCTTCAAAATTGGCAGCCATGCAACTGATTTGGCACTGATCATAGGCTGTTTGGATGGATGGAAAATCAACAAGAAGTTGGTCTTCTATCCAAATCATCAAAGTATCAACTGAAAAATCCAATACCTCTTTTAGTTGCTCTGCATTTGGATTTGAGAGGTATGACAGTTAATCCTTGGTACTTTGTAGCCCAATCCTCATGCCCAGAAGTGAGCATGACCGGTTATGGCTTCTCCTTTGGCTCCAATGAAGCCAAATACCTGATTGGGCAAGGTCTGATCTGTTTGATATGCCCATAGCTCTGATTTTCAACTCCAAGAAATGGAGTCTTCTTGTAGACCCACCTGAATGGATGATGTGGAAGCAATGGTAGAACCCTTCTGCCATTTCTCTTCCTCCAATGAAGAACAGGGAAGATTAGAATGCTTCCAATTTTGATTCCAAAGAGCTGCTATAAGATGCAGGCTTCTGCAAATGAAAGCTCTCCTTCATGGCAGCAGGCTCTGGTGTTTGGGATGTGGGTGATGAAAGAGAGAAAGGTGAAAGCTCAACCGGCTCTTCTCCATCAAAACAGTCTTCCAAATCTGAGCATGTAAACTGCCTCATTGCTGTCAAGCTGCGTGTTCAACTCCTCCCATGGTGTCCTCTTGATCTGTAACTTGACCACCATGGTTTCCTTCACTCTCCAATATTGAGTTTGAGAGATCAAACTCCTCTTTAGTACTAGAACTTGGGAGAAATGCAGTAGAAAGAAGAACTGAAGGTTCTTCTATAACCTGCTTTCTGCTTAAACTCCATTGGATCTGCACTTGTCTCCTCCACAGCTAGAATGTGCTCCTCTTCTTTTGGATTTGGAGCAAATTTTCGTTCCTCCAATGTTTGAATGCAATCTTGCTCTTGATTGAACTCTTCCTCCAGCATGAAGTTTGTCAAGTCAGACTCTTCAATCTGCTGCTCTAGAGGACAAGTCGGGGCTGCAAGATCTTCTGCTGCATCAAATTCAGTCATGACCACCATTTGTTCAACCTTAGCCTCTTCTGTAGGCTTAACCATCAAGGGGATCTTTGTCATCCCAAATCTAAGAGCCCAACTCTTAATACTTTGAATTTCTTCATCTTTGTTTGGCCTCTCTTTTTGCTGTTGTTTTCCTTGACTGGCATTCTGATTTTCATGCTCCCAACATGGATTTGGGAATGCAAGAGGAGGGATGGGTTGAAACTCAACTGATTTGACAATTTTTTGTGGTGGTGAAGGAGATGGAAAACCTCTTGTTTCCCTTGGAGGAGGGGGTATTTCTGTTAGCTCTTGTGGAGGGAATGAATATTTGGAAGGGAAGAGGAAATAAGAATCGAGGTGTGGTGGAAGGCTGAGAGGTGGAGGAAATGGATTCAACACTTGGGAAAGCAGATGGGGAGTTTAAAATTTGCAAGTCCAAATGAGATGATGCTGCTTGAGTAATGGAAAGAGAAAAACCAGATGATGGTGTAGAACTTACCCATTGACAAGGTTGTTCAACAACAAGTGTGTAGGCCTCTATCTCTGCCGTCCACTGTGCGAGTTGGGGCAGCGTCTTCATCATGAAGTCCAGCTTCTCCTGAGGGTTGTAAGTGCCTTGGAAAAGGTCCTCACCCATGGACAGGGTGCTCCTGCAACTGATTCCAAAAGCTTTCATTTGAGCTTGTTGCTCTGGACTGCAGCATCTTTACCTCCATCTTTTCGGATCTTCTCCAACAAACCAACATCTTGGATCTGATGGTCTTCATTGTATGCACACCCTTGCTCTTGGAAAGCTCCATAGCCAAACCGAAATTTGGCACTGCTTGTTCATAATAAGTATGCATGCTGATCTGGAGGATTTGTAAAACATGTTGGAAGTGAAAAATACTGCTATTTTTGATGTGAAATCCATGATGGAAAATGAAGTCATGATTGCACAACTTCATAGAATGTAAGAAGATGGGAGAGATGGAAGGAAGAATGGATAGAAGGATGAATGAAAATGAATGGAAACGGGAAACTCTGTAACTTCAGAAAAATGGGTTGTTGACCAGATGGAGTCGCCAGATGTGTTTTGCAAGTGCCTCCAAAGGCTGAAATCTTCACAAGAACACATCAACCTACAAAAGATGAAGTGAAAGACCTCTAAGGTCCCCCACCCGGGCATGCCAAAACTGTTAGATGCAAAATCGCAGCACCCCTGGATGTAGATCAGACTTCTAGTTTGATCATTTATGCCATCCATTGTGATTGTACAACATGGAAACCTCTCTCCAAGAGTGAGACTTGTGAAACTGAGAGAGGAATCCTCCAGAGAAGGTTGGTTCCTGCTCCTAAACTACCCACCACAAGCTATTCCAGTGCAGACAAGCTAATCTAAACCTAATCTAACCATGCCAAGGAGACAGAGAGAGAGAGAGAAGGGAAAAAACAACAATAGCCTACACTAAAAACGGTGATACACTAGAGAATGGAGAATGTTGGACATCTATCAAAACTGCCATGGGACAAAGAGAGGTGAGGCAATGGGAAGGAGGGAAAAATGCATCAACAAGGGCCCAAGGATAGATTTCACACAGAAAATGTCCCAAAACTCCATGATCATAGATCCAAATCTGCAATGAACGTTCAAACATGCGCAAATACCTACAATGAAGAGAGGCAAGAAGAAAACACGCAAAAATGAGAAAGGATGGACAGATGCATCACAAAACACATTTTGTTGCTCCAGAAGTTTTCACAGAACATCATTCCATTAATAAGAGGAAAAAAATGCCATTACAGAGCAAGGTTGGAGGCTCGAACTCCATTTTCAACCCTAGAGAAGAAAAGAAGGGAGGGTAGAGCAGAAAAAGATGAACCACCACTCTTGTCTCAAATGAGCCAAAATCTGGCTTTTTACATTTGAATGGGTCGAGCCCAGGAGACAGAAACATTGGAAGACGTGCAGAGCCCATTCCTCATTGGCTGCAGATGTATTAAATCAGCATGGAGGATCTTACCAACCCATACCCTGTCACTGTGAGTGATTTTGGGAGGAGAATGAGACCCATGTGCATTAATTTGGCTGTTGAAATGTCACTTCTGGCCGTGCTGAAGAAGAATACAAACCCATTAGCATTTAAGAAAAGGTTGTTGAAAAAACGTCGCTTCTGGCCATTTATCAACGTGTCAAATCCGTTTCTTGATTTTCTCTCTTCAGACTACACCAAAACTTGAGATTGATCCCAGAATCATTGTAGAGAATTTCATAAGCTTTCCGTTGATATAAAGAACATGCAAATCTGAGTTCTGGATCGAAAGTTATGGAGGTCTGAAGTTTTAGGGCACAAAACAGGTGAAAAACGTGTTTTGAAATCTTTCTCGCACTCTGCCACTTGGATGACACGTGGCACGCTCCTGATTGGTCGCGTGATTATCTCTACTCTACCTTTCGGCGGGATTTCTTTTGAAATTTTGACCTTTTGATGATTTTGGACTTTTTCCACCTTTTTCCCCGCCCCCCGCCACTTGTATGACACGTGGCACTGATCTCATTGGTTCGGATCAGTGCTCGAAAACTCGCCCCTTTGAACTTTTTTGGACCCTTTCCCTTGTGAACATCGTGTCAAATGCGATGACTTGGTCTCCGAGCTCGGCACTTCCCTGCTCTTTTGCGCCACGTGTCCACGTCTTTTTGGCTCGGGCCAGATGTCCCAAAACCGTTTGGGACATAAACCTTTTGGACTCCGCCCTTGTGACATGGGTCATGCGTCCTGATTGGTCGATGGGTCTTACCGGCTCGATCGCGCACGTCGCGTGCTGCTTGTCCTTGGCTTTCGTCCCAAACCGTTTGGACATAAACCTCTGATCCGCGTGAAATGGGCTTCCTTATCCCTCATACCGGCTGATGACACATGGCGCTGCTTAATTGGCTTTTCGGCTCAAACCGGCTGATCTGCGTCCCGTGCGTCCCACTTGTCCCGTTTGTCCCAGACTGCTCCTTGTGCCTGATTTCGGCTGAACCGGTTCGGTTCGCATCTTCCACGTACTCCTGTCCCGGAACTGTTCCTGAGCAACACTTAGTCATTTTTTTTCTTCCTCTTTCGACCGGATCGGCTTCTCGCCGCTCCCGCCGCGTACTTCTAGCCCGATTGTCCCAAATGCTTAGCAGGCCGCCTGGAGGCTTTTCAGCCGATCCGTGTCTTTCTGTCCCACACGTCCCAAAGGCGACCTTGAGCAGGACTTAGCCAATTTTCACGATTTTTTCTGGATCAACCTACTTGCTTGGAACTGCAAAACTCTGATGCATGTTATCGAAATTTACCCTGGGGGGGGGGGGAATTTTGATAACAGTAATGTTCAGGAGTATCAGCAAGATTTTGAGAAACTGGATAATCATACTGAAGGGCTAATAGAAGAATTCTTCAAGATTTGTTTTTTTAGTGGCCTCAAGGAGCCAATTCACTCAGAGGTGAAATTTATTTACCCCACCAACATGATGGAAGCTTTGGGCCTAGCTAAGTTGGCTGAAGATAAAATTTCAGCACATCATCAACTCCCATTTTCATCAATAGCCAAGAACCCAACTAACCAGCAGCCAACGTCCAATACCCAGATCAAGCGTCTTACAGAGGTTGAGATGTGGGCTTGTAAGGAGAAGGGATTATGTTACAACTATGATGATAAATGGGATAAGGGTCACAAGTGCATCTCAAAAATATTTACCTACTCGATGTGGAATCACCACATGTGGAATCACCACCAGAGTAGGAAAGTGAAGCCAATAGCCAAGACTTCCATGTTGATCCAAATGAACCAAGATTCACAAAGGATTCTACACCCCAAGAGGATCAACCAAATATCTTTTAGCATGCACTAGCTGGTGTTACCACACCACAAAATATGAAGGTCAAAGGGTGCTTCAAAAAAATTTCTCTCACAATCCTCAATGACACTGGTAGTATACACAATTGTATCAATTCTTGCATTGCTAAGCAGGAAGACTACTTTGTGTATGCTTGTTCTAGCTTTGAAGTGATGATTGCTAATGGGGGATATTTCCTTATAAAGGGAAATGTCTGAATGTATGCATTACGATCAGAAACTACACTCTGCGATCAGATATGTTTTCCCTACCTTTGGGCAGATGTGATGTGGTTTTAGGTGCACAATGGCTTCACACTTTGGGACCCATTCTATGGGATTTTCTAAGCTCAAGATGCAATTCATAGCTAACAGCCAAAATCACACCTTAAAGGGATTATTTCTAGGATTCGATTCCATCATCTTCTCCCATCACATGGAAAATCTTCTAAAAAAAGGCTCCAATGGTATAATTTCCGAGATGCACTCCATCCACCTCCAACCCCCACTGCCGCTAGAAACCCTACAGATTTGGAAGCCATCCTTGACAAACATGCTACTATTTTTCTCAAACCAATGGGTTTTCCCCATTCACTTTTTAAATATCACCACATCCCACTCCTCCCATGAATCACCCCTCCAACATCCATCCCTACCGCTATCCATATCTGTAAAAGTCTGAAATTGAAAAGCTAGTTTGGGACCTCCTCAAATTTGGCGTCATTCACCCCAGCACTAGCCTGTACTCCTTTCTATTACTTCTTGTCCACAAAAATGATGGCTTGTGGTGGCTCTGCATTGACTTTCGTGCCCTCGACTACCTCATCATCAAGGATGAATTCCCCATTCCGGTCATTGATGATCTTCTAGATGAGCTCCAAGGGGAAAACATTTTCTCCAAATTGGACCTTTACTCTGGCTATCACCAGATTCGAGTGCATCCTGAAGACATTCCAAAAACATCCTTTCACATTCATGAGGGTCACTATGAATTTTTGGTCATGTTATTTGGCCTTACAAATTCTCCTTCCACCTTTTAAGAACTCATGAATAAGATCTTTCAGCCATTCCTCCATCAATTTTTCCTAGTTTTCTTTGCTGATATCCTGATCTATAGCCGCACTTGGGCTAAACACCTCCAACATATTGACAGGGCATTACAAATTCTGGCACATAATAAATTATGTGCTACATAATCCAAGTGTTCATTTGGCCTCAAATAAGTGGAATATATAGGGCACATTATTTCTGCCCATGGGGTCTATGTCGATCTTAATAAGATTAATGCAATGCAAGAGTGGCCTCAACCAACAATGCTCAAGAGCCTTCATGGTTTCCTAGGCCTTACAAGGTACTACCGTAATTTTATAAAGGACTATGGAAAGATCATGTCCCCTTTGATTTCCTTATTGAATAAGGATGCCCTCACCTGGAATGCAGTAGCTAACCATGCATTTGTGGCTATTTAATAGGCTATGTGTAGCACCACTATTTTGGACATGCGTGAATTCACTCAAAATTTCACCATTAAAAGTGATGCATGTGGGAATGGCTATGGTGGTATCCTTATCCAAGCAGGTTTCTCAATTGCCTTCACTATAAAAGCTCTTTCGAGCCAAAACTTAGCCTCATGTACATATGAGAAGGAAATGATGGAAATTCTCCATGTTGTCCAAAAATGGTGGCCATACCTACTGGGGAATAATTTTTTACTAAGAAAAGATCACCAGATTTTTAAATATTTCTTGAAACAACCGGTCACATCCCCAACACAACAGAAATGGGTCAGAAAAATCATGGGGTATGATTATGAGATAACCTATAATAAGGGTAAAGACAATATTGTGGTTGATGCTCTCTCACGCGCATAAAAGGACCAAGCATCCCTATCGGACATTTCCATTCCCATCCCAAACTAGATGGAATATGTGAAAAAGGGGTATGCACTTGATCCCTCCTCACAAAACCTCATCTAGTGATTGGCCACTGACCCTACCGCCATACCACATTATTCATGGGATGGTGTATTTCTGTGACTTAAGGGCCATCTGGTGCTTCCCCATTGCACAAACCTTCATCAAGTTGTCTTCTATGAAATCCATGCTTCTCCATCAGCAAGACACTCATGATTTCTCAAAACATATGAGCGAGCACGAAAAAACTTATTTTGGAAAGGAATGAAGGGTGTTATTAAACATATGGATGCATAATGTGATACATGTCAATGCAACAAAGGTGAGACAACATCAATTCTGGGTTTATTGAAGCCCTTCCCAATACCGACTAGGATCCAGATAGATATCTCTATGGATTTTATTGAGGGTTTCCCTAAATTGGGAGGTAAATTAGTGATCTTGGTTGTGGTCGACTGCCTCCCCAAATATAGTCATTTCTATTCCCTCACCCATCCATATTCAGCCTCCACAGTCACCCAGATTTTCGTGGATCGTATTTTCTGTCTGCATGACATTCCTTCCTCCATTGTATCTAATCATGATACCTCTTTCACTAGAAATTTTTTGACAAATATTTTTCTCTACACGGGCACCCAACTGAAGATGAGATTCAGATATAACCCCCAGACAGATGGCCAGATAGAAATTGTCAACAAGTGTTTGGAAACATTCCTTCATTGATTTTTTCAGAACAACAAAACTAGTGGACAAAGTGGCTTTCCCTTATAGATTGGTGGTACAATACCTCATATGATGCAGTATATTGTCTAAATCCACCAACTCTTCTTCTATATCACCCTAGAAGTTCAAGATTTCATGCAGTCGACACTACACTCTACAACCGAGATCAGATTCTCAGCACTCTACGAGCCAATATCCACATGGTACAGAACCACATGAAGTAGCAGGTTGATCAACACCACTCTGAGTTCACCTTCCAACCAGGTGATATGGTATTCCTCATCTACAACCTTACAAGCAGTCATCCTTGAATCTCAAAGGGCATCATAATATTTCTTCATATTTTTACAGGCCATATAAAGTCCTCTAGAAAATTGGTTCAGTTTCTTACAATCTGGAACTTCCACCTTCCTCTAAAATTCACCTAGTTTTCCTTGTCTCATGTTTAAAGAAATTTTTGGCAACAAATATCCAAGCACAAACCACTTTACCATAGCTTGATGATGAAGGTTACATCATTCTCAAAACAAAAGACATTCTAGACAAGCGTACCCGCTAACTCTACTCCCGCTCCATCACAGAAGTCCTCATCTAGTGTAGCATGCAACGAAAAGATGCAACATGGGAACCACTTCTCTAGATACAACAACAATTTCCACTTCTAAAGCTTTGAGGACAAATATTTTTCCAAGTGGGAGGGGATGTTAGGAACCCGTGTTCCTAACCCTTCTATTTTCTTTATAGTATATTAGTTACTTTGGATGCATATGCTTTGTAATTCATCCCTTCAACATATTTTAATAACCCCACATGTGCGGGAAGTAGTAGTTAATTCAATAAGAACTAGTATATAAGGTGTTGAGGATCAATGAAGCATCTACAAATATATTGTATTGATATTTCTCAAAGGAGATTTCCCCCTCAAAGATTCCTATGATTTAATATCATTTTGAGTTCTTTTACTTTATCTATTTTTTGCAAGTTGTTTCCATTTCTAGTTACTGTTGTCATTAAATCACTGAACCCCCTGAATAGACTGAAAATGAATCACAACATTCAGTGTGATTGGGACACATGGGATCACCTCTCAAGATGTGGGACTTGGGCTCGAGGTGAACCTTCGGAGAAGGCTAGCTTCCTCTTCCTAAACTAAACACAACACTACCTCTAATGCAGGAAAAATGGCTAACTAGTCCTATGCTAGCATTTCATGGGATTAGGGAGAGAGATTACAAGGAAATAAAACCTAAACAAGAAGTGGTGATGCACCAATAAAAGGGATGTTTAACCTCTGAAAGGGTTAACGTGGGTAGGATTCTTGCATCGTTGGCCACCTTCACCTATTGCAACTTGGAAAGGGTGCAAAATACCACAGACTGGAAGCATGCGTTCCTTAATTAAACTCGATCAAACAATAAACTACCAATCTCCTAGTGAAAAAGGATGAACTTGAGAGGGTGAACAAGCACCACAACTCAACTTCATGTAATATTTCACCACTTGATAAGCACAGAACTCCATGAACCTGCAATGGAAACCAGAATTTGCACTATGCACCTGAAAAACATGAGAGAGGCAAATAGAAGTAGAAAAATTATGAAATGACATATAGTTGATCACAAAACATAATTCTCATTACTTCAAGCACTTGCACAGTGCATCATTACATTAGGTGAGAAGGGCATGAGTTGCCATTACAATTCGAGAAGAAAGGCTTGAGAGCCTATAAATTAACAGATTGTGAATTTGTGGGGAAGCTTGGAAGTGTCTAATCCTCCAACTTGTTTGACCTGTTGGAATCCACTTGTTGGAACCCTTTGGAATGAACTTCCAATTTACATTTATAGAAAAAAAATGAGAGAGAGAAGAGAAGGTGTCATAATTACATCCCTAAATGGAAGGCACATGATGTATTATTTATTACATTTAGTTGAACCACCTGAAAAGGCTCCATCATGCGATTAATGCCTGTTGACATAGTCTTCACAATTAATTAAAATAATATTTAAATAAAATATTTAAATAATAATAATAAATATTATTATTTAAAATATTTAAATAAGAATAATAAATATTAGTATTTAAAATATTTAAATAAAAATATTATTTAATTAAAAAATATAGTGGACCTCCTTCGTTGACTTGTTTGACTCAAGGAGGGGGGAACCATGAGGAAAAGAAAAAAAATAGCACAACTCGATGGTTGGCTCACCGAGCCAACTCATCGAGTTGGGTAATGAGCTCCTCCACCGAGCTAAAATTCCACCATCGCGACCAAGCTACAATGTGCGAGTTCATTGCCGAGCTCCTTTTCGTATTTCTCCAAGTGCTGAGTGACTAGGGTTTTGACTCGGACCATTCCAAACTATATCCCAAGCGTCATGTCAACTGAGCTCCCAACGCTTAATATTCTTGATCCCGACAAATTTCTCGATAGCTCGGCTATTGCCGCGGCTTGTCTTTTACGAGATCTTCCTTTATGGAAAACCATTTTTTAAATTGACTCAGCTCAGCTTGTGCCACCGAGTTGGCTCGCCTCCAATGCTTATTTCCGAGTGACTCGGCCAACAACTCGGCTCATGATTCCTTCTACTAGCACCGAATGAGATTCTAAAATGAGGTTTCCATCAAGCTCATTTCACTCTCACCATCTTCCGACTCGATGAGCCGAGATTCTCCCTACATTGCCCGAGCTCTATATTGAATCATGCGAACATGTTCCCGTGAATTCTCCATGCAAAACTGTCGATTCACCCTACCTTTCTTACGTAGAGCTTGAATGAGCCTTCTTTCTAGATCCTGAGCTATCTCCACACATGAGAACGGGTCGTCTCCACACAAGCTCGATAGCGAGCCCGACCCTGAGCTCATCTTCATCCATGAAAAACTACTCATTGCTCAATGTCCACATCAAGCCTATTTGAGCTCACTCACCTTTTATTCTATTTTTGCATTCTCTGCAACGTTTCTGCGAGCTCGGGAGATCGATCCTGACTTCCATGTATTGATTTCTTTATTTTCAGTGCCTTGTATCTATTCCGTTGAGTTAAACACTGCTTGCATTGACAATATTTCACACCCGCTTGGTTAGGTGACCATCCCATCTCCACGTTTCTCCTTGTAACTACCATCTCGGCTGGCAATTTCAGCTCACAACAAATGATCTATACCGACATTGATCTGGTAGCCAGGCCGATGAGTCGGCAAAAAACTTGGACATTTGACTCGCTCACTAACTTCAGTCTTCACCACGTATGCATCGATCCTTGCGTTGGTTGATGCGGCGGCTTACCCGTGTGAGTTCCTATTCATTATCCGAATTAGAGTTTCCACTTGGCTTCCCTAGCATCCAACTCGGGAACGAACTACCTATTTTCGGATTCTCAGACTCCTCATTCCCCGAAAGCCAACTACCCCGAACTCCAAAACCACACACTTCCAAATCCCGAAATTTCGGAGTTTCAGGCTTTCAGGCTTCGGAAATATCTAATGCTTACGACGTCTTTAGGCCCAAAATCTCTGAATTTCCGAAACAGAAAAATCCGAATCAAAACTCCGAAAATGTGACCTGTATACTTTGTATTCTTATAATTCACCTTTCTGTGACATATGCCATGGTTCCTTTTCGAGAGCTCTCGATGTCCATCAAGCTGACCCGATATTTGCCAATTTCTTAATGACTTTGCTTGCTCGTTTCATCCTATGGCTCACCAGAGCGAGCTCTCTGCATGGATCCGTCAGTTTCTGAGTTTGTCAAGCTCCTGCCATTCTGTATGAGCTTCTCTCCACATCGCCCGAGCTTTATCGTCGCTCCCAACTTCGAGCTATCTCGTTTAATGGCCACCGAGCTCTGCAAGTTGATTTCCTTCGCTGCACTAAGGATTATTATTGCTAAATTGAACATTGGATATTTTACAGGAACTCCATACTTTGGCGAACACATTTTGCATGGAGCCCTTGCGAGTCAATATTCACCCTTCCGTATCACGTGGGCCACGATTTGTGTTCTTCCAACCCCAAACTCTATACTCGACCACTGTGTGACTCACGGAATCAATTTAATCACCTTTCACCATGCAAGCTCTAAACTTTTGCTACGATTAAATGATGACTTGGCTCATTCCCTGCCACCTTAACACCTTGCTTCTGAGATTCATGCCTATGAGCTCAGTCCCGAGATCAAATGAATTTCACGAGCTCCAAAACTCCTTATTCATAGTGTCAAACGAGCTATGCTCAACATGTCATCCCACATTGTCACGACCGGCTGGCCCTATCCCTCACGTAAGTTCGCAGGGGATAGTGAGTTGGCCGCTGACTGGGCACTGTCCAGTGTTTAACGGAGCAAAAGAAAAGTTAACGGACCCTGTCTTATCAGCGCCTCCAGTGACTGTTCCACCAACCCAAGTCATTTCAACGCCTCCCCTGACTGCTCAACCATACGCATTCACATTTATTGTTTTCAGTATGCTGCGCCACCACTTAAATTATATATTGAATGCAACCACTTAAATTATATTCATTAAACTATTTACTCCATTTTTTGGCGCCACTGTTCTGTTTTTTTTATTATTTTTACATAAATGATTTATTTAAGTATTGTAAAAAAGAACAGTAGTCATATTTCATTCAGTTTTATGGAAGCTGAAGGAGATTTCTGAAGGTTGGCTATGGAAGTTGAAGGAGATTTCTGAAGGAGATTATTGCTCATGATAGGGAAAATTTGGAAATAATCTCTACATTGCAAATCAGGCAAGAACATTATATTTTTTTTAAATCAATGATAAGTTCAACTCATCTTGTTTATTAATTTATTAAGTTTTTGGACTACTTTCCCAGTCATCTATCAAAGTTGAAAGGAATAACAATTCTGGTTAGTGTTTGCAAGATTTATTTGAAACAAGGCTAATTGAAAACAAAGAAATTATAAGTTGAATGGTAATTCAGATTCTTATATCTAATATTCAAGGTAAGATTTTTCCTGAGAGAGTTTTTGGTACAACAATACAACAACATATTACGTTGTTGCCCAATCTAAATGATGGAATACGTTATATTTACAGGCTATGGTCATTATAGTGTATAAAACTATGATGCCACATTCTTATGTGCCTACGGGATGTATATAAAAGTAGGTTGTTTTCCCACGTAATACGTTGTTGCGTCAACGACATGAAGTTCTAAAGATTTTTTTGCACATCATAGTATTATGAAACTATTCAATTTGTTTCATTATATTACTTTAAAATAATTTCAAATCCTTTCCCTCCTACTATGAGTACAACAATTTAACAACACATTACGTTGTTGCCCGCGATAACGATGACTTGACTCGTTACTAGGCTCCATAAGGTACATGGTGTACTCTAAAAAACTATAATTTAAGATCTTAGTGTGCCTACAGGATCTTTATCTAAGAAGGTGGTTTCTCAACGTAATACGTTGTTTCTTTGACGACCTGCATTTATAAAGTTTGTTTAGCGCTGAATAATCTATTAAAAGTTTTTTGATTCAATTAAACTGGAATACTTTCCAATTCATCCTCTCACAATTTAATTTCGACACAACGAAAACGTATTATGTTGTTACCCGGACTAAACAGTGGAACACGTTATTTTTACAAGCTATATTCATTATAGTTGGTGTCCCTCTTAGCTCAGTTGATCGTCCTCAAGGAGCATGTCACGTTCTCATATTCATGTTGTTCTTCTCTACAACTGTGCCCTCAATCTTTCTTTGTATGCATACACCTATCTTTTCGAACAATCAGCATTGAAGTCTAACTTCCAAGCATATAGCCAATGACAAGTACTTTGAGTAAGGTTGCTGACTGCCCTAAATGTCCACATTTACCTTGCCCGCGATAACGAAATGACCTTTTAACTCCTAGCTACTAGTCCATTTATCCAACCTCAACACTCCATTTCTTCTCAAGTTCTAAAAAGAACACTCTCTCTTTGTCTCCATGCAAACTGTTTTAACTCAACAACACTCTTTTATGAACCTTAAATATCCTTGAATGCATATATAAACCACCATGCCCTCAATCTTTCTTTGTATGCATACACCCGTCTTTTCGAGCAAACAGCATTGAAGTCTGACTTCCAAGCATACAGCCAATGACAAGTACTGTTAGTAAGGTCGTTGACTGCCCTAACTGTCCACATTCATCATCAACTCCGAGCTACTAGGTCCATTTATATTGATGCTAGTGATGATTTGTGATACCCTCGAGAGCCTGATTTTTGGGTTAATTCTCTTCTATACGGCAGCAGCTGATTTTAAACATTTCCCAACCTTAAATAACTTAGAAAAGATACTCTATTGTCTAATCTTATATATGTATGATGTCGTTTTCATGAGATTATTGATGTCGTTTTTACTTTTTTTGTTGACCTGAATTTTTTAAATAATGATCCTCAATTTCTTTAACATATTGAACATTTGTGAATGCAGGCAGGTCCTATCATTTTAGCAACAGCTATAATATAAATTTCAAATGGTTAGTGTTATTGTCTAATTGTATAGTGTGTTAGCTCGGGCATTTTTTTTCCAAATTTTAATAATTTGCAGTGTTATTAACATCAATGTATAATCAGAGAGACTCAAAGTGGAAGCGCTTGTTAGACATTCCTATCCAATGTCCTCCGGAAGGATTGTTCTCTGCATTAGATGTTGTTTGGAGCAAAGTTAAAGATAACCGTGGAGTGGAAGGGGATTTTGTTGCATGGATAGAAGTTGGACGAGTAGATGATTTTATTAAAGGGGAATGCCAGCGGACATCATTTCCAACAAGTTATTACAAACGTTGGAGTCATTCATCACCCATAAGGGAAAGTACACACCGGGTTCGAATTGATAGCACCATCAGTTATATAATGTATGATGTGGCAATGTTCGGTGATGTTTTTAATGCAGTTTTAAAATTGTTGTTTACTTTATTATGACTCACTTTTAGTGACATTTTGCAGATATTGGTGTAGCTATGGGCCTGAAGACTTTAAAGAAGAGGATGCTTTGCCATATGATAAGTCCAAGGTTCCAACTAGAGGGACGGGGAGTAGACCTGGACGTAAACATATAAAATGTGGTTGCCAATGTAATTTTAATGTGCGAATTCTTATGAAAAGAAGTGAATATGCACTTATCACATATCCTCAGATGGATCATGTGGATAACAACAATCATATATGCCATGGCCAAAAAAATCACAAATTTGAAGGGACACGAGCTTATTATGCACCACATATTAGTAAGGAATTGCAAGAATGGGTAGAAAAGTTATTGTTATTAGGAATGCCAGCTGATATTGTGTTGCAAAAGCACCGTGAAATGGTTCATGAGAAGCTAGCCTTGTTTGATGGGCAAACAAAACGTGATGATTTCTTGTCTTCCCCATGATGTTCATAATATTGATACAAAAATAAAAGCAGCAAAGTACATGTATGACAGAAATGATGCCCAAAGTGTGAGAGTATGGCAAGATCAAAATCCAAATATATGTTTTGAATACCAAGAGTATGACGGAAACGTTGAGGAAGATGGTCACGTGCCATTTATCATGGGCATTCAAATGCCGCAACAACTTGAGTGGATGTTAAAATATGGCCATAACAACATACTTGCAATGGACGCCACTTTTGGGACCAATGGAATGAAGGTATTCTCTTTTACATAATCTTATCAATAAAAAAATTCTGCAAAAAATATGTTACATTTTCTTACCAATAATCTACTAATTCACATTGTTATTGCATTGCCAACTCTCCATAGTTCAAACTCTATACCATCCTCGCATTCGATTCCAAACACATGGGCCTACCAGTTGCATGGGTTCATAATGTCAAGAGCTACCACTAGCGACTTAACCCAATGGATGAAAAAGCTGGTGAATAGAGCACATGCTCATATGCTTGAGTGGAAACTAAATGCTTTCATGGTAGATGATGCTACAGCTGAAATCAATGCTATTAGGTTGTAAATTAATCTTTGTGTATATTGTTAGAATATATAAATTTAAATTATAGATATTAAGTTTGCTATCAAATTTTTAAGATTCTAATACAATTCATTTTCAAATACAGAGAAGTTTTTGGGTGTGAAGTATACTTATGCAGCTGGCATGTACGGAGGGCATGGTTGAAGAATCTTGTTGCCAAGGTTAAGGAAGATCAAAAAAGACGTGTAATGTTTAATAGGTTGGGGGAAATTATGCACCATTCAAATAATGAGGAGAGTGCTATTCAAATGGCACAAAATTTTGTTACAGATTTTGCGGACGAGATAAAATTTATTAAATATTGGCAGGAACACTGGCTTCTAAGAATTGGAATGTGGGTGAGACAGCTACGGACTTTAAAGCATGCTGGGCAAGAAACAAATGCTGCAATAGAGGCATATCACTCTATACTTAAGAGTAAGTGGTTATCCTCCATTCGAAAAGCATGTCATCGCAGGGTTGACTGGCTGATACATCAGTTAATCACAGTTGTTTTTATATATTATTGGTGGAGTCAATGTTGTAAGGAAAGTGGGTTCTACCGTAACTTCAAAGTGGAGAAACTAGAAAATAACCAATGGCTGCATGCACAATCCATTCCTGATTATTATGTCACCTTCCATACCTCTGACCCACGGTTAGCATGGGTTCGTAGCCAGACGGATGATACTTGTCACTATGAAGTATGGTATCAAACCCCACATTTGGCAATGTGTGGATGTGGAGTGTCAAAGAATGGGTACTTATGTAAGCACGTAATTAAAGTGAATATGATGAAAAAGAATTCAGCGAGAGAAAACTTTAATGTTCAGGTATTCTAGGCATAATGTTTTTCAAGATTTTGCAACATAGTAATTTATAGTATCTAAATTCTATTAATTTTGGTTTTTATTCAAATCTTTGATTTATTATACTAATTTGTAATGTTCTCCAGGGTTTATTTTGTGCTCCAAATGTTGCATGTGGAGATGAACATGTGGTTGATGATCCTTTTGGTCAAGCATGGAATCCTCCAAACACCTGTGAAGACTCTATGCATGTTTTGCAACAAGATAAACATGTTATAAATGAAGAAGATGAACACTTGAGCCCACAAGTGAGAAGGATCAGAAAAATAGTAGATAACAGTCTTGTTGGTCCTCTAAACAAGTCATTTCTTAATTTATTAGAGAATACACTTGTGGAAACAACAAACCGATTGAGGGGAAGCCAAATATCTTCTATATTAGGTGTGCAACATCCTGAGGCACAACCGTTTAGACCCGTAGATGATGGATTCAACAATACACTTCATCGAGAGAGAGATTTTATAGAGAAGATGTTGAATCGAAGGCGCCCATGTCCAACAAATAGGAAAGCTAGTTTTCCAATTGTAAAAAAGAGTCGTGTATCACGTCGACTAACATGGGAGGATGAATTAAAAAGAGCTGCAGAACGAGATAGGGAAAGGGGGCTTGTTGAAGAACTTGAAGATGATACCAACACAAATGGAATTTAAGGGTAATTTTTAGATTGCAGCAGTTCAACAACATATTATGTTGTTACCCTTGAGAAATGATGAACAAACACATTATTAGTTTACAAGATATGCTCATTATAATATCCAAAACTGTGATACCATCTTTTTATGCTCGTACATGATCTATACCAAAGTAGGTTATTTCTCAACGTAATACGTTGTTGCCTCAACAAAATGGATTTTTAATGTTTATTTTGCATTTTATAATGTTATGTATCTATTCAAGGTTGTTTAATTCAATCACTTTGTAATAATTTCCCACTTATGCCCTTCTACTTTAATTAAAACAGTTCAACAACGTATTGTGTTGTCATCCGTGATAAATGATGCAGGTTTCAATATTTATACAAATTTGTCACTTTAAAATACTTATGCTTTAAATAATTTGACAGTCTTTGATGTTTCTAAGAATGCATTATTGGGATCCATGCCATCTGTATGGCCTTCTACTCTAGCGATATTGATGCTAAATGACAATTCCCTGATTGGCAATATTCCTCCAAGTTTGAGCAACTTGGCTGGTCTTGTACGCGTTAAATTTGGCAAACATCAAATTAAACGGAGTCATTCCACCAAGCTTGGCTGATATTCTTCAACTTCTAGTATTGAATTTGGGAGATAATGGTCTGGAAGGAAGCATACCTTGTGGGCTATGCCCCTTGTCCTTGAAAGTACACAGTAATAAGCCATAATGCTTTGTTCCAAGCTGTACAGTTAGAGACTATCACATCTCATTATACCTGCTTATATACTGCAGACATAACGTCTGAAAAGCTTGAATGGGGAAACTACAATCATCTTTTAGAGATATTCGAGAAATTTCCCGAAGGTTTTGATCTTATTCTTGGGGCTGATATTTATATCCATATTGGTTTGTCCTTTTAAGCTTTTTGATACATAAGTGAAAAGTTCCAGCAAATATAGGAGAATCAATCAAGTCCATTACTGCTTTCATGTTTCTGTTTTTGTTTATTTATTTATCAACTCAAAGGGATCCTTAACCAAATGCACGCTTTCAACAAGCTAGCATTTCTCTTTTATTTGACACAGTGGAGAAACTTCTACGATTCGGTCATAAGCGTTGCTGCAAGTTTATGTTTGCCTATGTTTCTCGGGCTAAGAGGCAAGTAAAGTAAACGATCAATATTTAACACATTAGTCTTAATAAGCAGCTTTCTTTTCCCATTATTATGCAGAAAAATACATTGTTCTTCCTTGGGGATAACTTTGGCCACTATTATTTATACCATTACTTATTTTATTTACTTCTCCGATGGTTAAAATTAAAATTAATTTTCGTGCATGTGCCTTTGTCAATGGAAGGTAATTCTATTTGTTTATTTCTTAAATATTCATCGAAATCCTTTCTGGGAAATTATGTTGTACAATGAGATGGTATTCTGTCTGAAAGGATTTCAACTGCATATGAACTTGTAATTGAATGATGTCAAATCTCTGAATTTGTCATTCTATCTATTGGATTCTGGTTGAGGAATGCTATGTTTCTACCAATTCTTTGTGGTTTTGATATATCTCCTTTGGTTGTTTTATGAAAAATTTCCAGTCACTAAACTAGTTGCATGTTGTATCAAGCCAGAGCTTTATTTCTTGAGGAACCAACCTTTTTTAATAGAAAAAGTTTTTCTCAGAAGGTTCCACAGAGGAATCTTAATCAGAAGTTGAAGATTGTTGATTAATATCATGGTTCCTCAAACTTAATATTATTAGGCCTATTTGTACATCTCGCAATGCCTCTCTATTTTTGAGTTTGCTTCTTTCATAGTGCGAAGGTCTTCTCCTCAACTTCCTTGCATCACGTGTCTAAGGTATCCATTCTCATGGACATTGTTTCCTGTCGTTGAAGAACATCTGTAACAAGATGTTGGTATATGATCCTTCCAAAGGCATAGGCAACACTATTGATGATATTCTATCCACTATATCGATGCAGTTAATATTTCTCAAGTAATCAATTGAGACTCGGAGTTCCATTTATGAACTTTTGGCATAAGTTGAAAGGGTTGATCTCTCAATCTATCCATGAACAATTTTCCAACTGGGACTGCTTCTTCAAAGGTATGGTTTGTTGAAGTTAAATGAGTAAATTTCTGAGAATGATTTCTAGATTTCCACATGTCTGACATTCTGGTATTTCCAAAGGGACATCTTCTGGACATTTCTTAACTGTCCCTTAAAGTCTTCAATTTGTTATTTACCAATCATTGCAATTATCTAATGGAATTGCTCTTGGCCGCAGAAGTTCTAATGAACATCTACATTACACGTTCCATTGCTCACAAATTCTGAGTATGATTGTGCTGGTATTTGGACAAACATAGTTAAAGTCTTCAATTTGTTATCCTTGCAATTAGTAGAGGGAAAGAAGTGAACATCTAAACTCCCCAACATCTAGCATAGTTGCCCTTGGTTTTAGAGGACCCAAGTGTGGTTTTGGGGCTTTGTGTACAATAACAGTGGCATTCAGAGCCCTAAAGCTGAAATTCCTGGAGCTCCTTGGATATCTGTTGATGACTGGTGTGGACAGTCATGAATGGATGACATAGGAGGCGTTTGGAAGATTTTATTGAAGACTTGTGGGCAGTAGTTTTGTTATAGAAGGAAATATAAGCAATGAATGTTGCTTAAAGAGAATAAACTTTAAAGCGTGGTTAATTACCTTTAGGCTTTGGGAAAGAGTTGGACGAGACATAGGTTCAGTCTGACTAAGTACTTTGGAAGTCAGTCCCCATGTCAGCATGTGACGTGCTCATATCTTGCTAATCACTTAAGCTCGACCAACCACTATTTGTTGTTTAATGTAAATTTTAGGCACTTTAGCATTGATAGCTTGTAACAGTTTTTAACTCTGAGTGATTTGAGGGTGCCTTAAATGGTTTCAACATGTGAAACTTCAAGTCTAAATTTTCGATTCCAAACCCCAATTCCTGCACTAATCCCCCCATTGCACTCCCACACAGGGCCTGCTTAACATGTTGCATGATGGTGATTCCATATAACTACCTCGTCTATATGTAACTACTTGGATAAGTAGAGGAATAATGGTAGAATTAGCTTACTTTCATGTATCACTTGGAGAGGGCAATAAACTCCGATTTACAAATTGTAGCCATGTCACTGCATTATTGCAGGGAGCATGTTTCCACAGGAGCTTGAATCTGAGGCCAGTGTGGAAGCAACCGAAACAGCCTACTGCCAGGCCACAGCCCAAGAAACAATGGTATCTGACTTGCTCCAACCATGTGAGAATCAATTGGCTCTCATGTGGTGCAAATTTTCCCCAGAAAGACATTGGCTATATCCTATTTTGGCAATAAATGTTATGCTCCAAAAATTATTAATAGTTTACCCTTTTCAATAATTTACAGTATTTATTAAGGTACTGTTACAGCGTCTACATTGTGTAATGCAATAAACAATTTACATGATCTGTTGAGCTTCCCTCCCAAACAACTAGATAGTATGTTCTAAAACTTAAGAAAATATTTTTAGGACACAGTCCTATGGAGGATATTTATCGCTCCCCAATTTTATGGTATGGATGGTCTCCCATGAATGACAAAACCTCTGAAAGGACAGGGGAAGAAATCAAATTGTCACCGTGACATTTGGAGCAGCAATTTTTCCGGTTGTCAAATGGAAGCCTATGTGTATAGTGCATTTTTCTGAAAAAAACTACTGGTAATTTTCAAGTGCAGTCCTAACAATCTGCAGCAGGGAAATGAAAATTTCATCAAAAATGGGACTGTTTTATTACAAATTGCTCTCAAACTCCCTTAGCAGCATCCAATGGACCATTTCCTTAGATATATTTGAAGATGAAGGTAGAAATTGTAAGAAAAAGTAGCAAACAGTATGGCATAAAATTTGTAGGTAATTACAACATCCCCTACATCCTACGAGGTAGTGGCATGGCACTTGCACTGCAACCACATGACATGGCAAGCCGCAAGACTGCCAGTTTTTTTTCAATTACTCAATTTGAAAGGAAGAAAAATTGAGGACAAAATTAAAAATTGAAATAGAAAAAATGGGAAAAGAAAAAGAGTGTCATCTCGAAACAAATTGTGCTTTATTCATGTTTTACTCATTTTATTTGCACTTTTCAATCAAACATCATTCTTTTAATTTAAATGTGGATTTTTGTCAGGTTTGAACACTGTGTTGAGGTGTCAAGCTGATTTTAAGATGGGTTAAAACGTGCACTAAAAAGTTTTCTTCTTCCAAGTCTTAACATTAATGAAAAATTTACATTTATTTCATTTTAAATATCTGCAAATGGTCCCATTCTAACTGTTGGGGTTATTCCAGTGTTACTACGGATATATGTCTCTTATGCAACCCTGACAGATAAGAATACTATCTATGCCAGCATATCACTCAAGGTTCCCACAAATTGAATGTGAAAATATTAATATTGTTACCTAGATTTACCCATGTTCATTCAACGCCAGCTAAATTCCTTGTGCTAGAAAGCAAGCATCTGATACATCTGAATGGTACTACTCAACTCATCACACATTTAAGTTGGGGACACTGTACCATTCAAATGAACTTTAATTTTTTCACGATTATCTAAAATTTCAACATATTGCAAAGGTCATAGCAAACTCGATAACTTTAAATACTATTAATAAGATACACGTGTATAGAGAAGGTATGCATAATCCCATTCATCTAATATGGACAGGAAAAACAGCAATAATAAATAAATATTCTCAACAGCAATAATAAATGCTATCAATAAATTCGACAGGAAAAACTCATTACATTTTACAAGTCATGTCAGAAGAAGAGCCAAAAGAGGATTTTGGCATAAAATTGGCACTACATATGGATCTTACATTATTATCTCGTTCAAGGAGAAAAACCATAACATTAAACTTGATTTTTTCTTTCACATAACTGAGTATCTTGGCAATTGTTTTACAAATAATGATACAATTCATTGTAATATCAAAACTTCAACAGATTAAATCTGAGAGCTCTTCAAATTTCTCCGTTGCTTGTTAACAGCAATGGAGTTTCGCGCTTCCAACCATTCTCGAACTTTTCTTTTATGTCCTTTCACCTCATCAGGGGTAAGGTGTGTGTGAACTAATGCAGCACTCTTGATATCCTTTAATCTTTTTCCCTGAAATGTTTACAAACAATGGGCATATCAGTAAATAAAACTATGCAAACGTAAATGATAAAATAAGTTTATCAAAATTATAAATAAGATATTGTGTGGTCACCTGTTGTTGGGAAGAATGGATCCTTTCCGGAAGTTGCATCTCAGTATCACCTTCAGTATTACGTTGCTACAAAAAATGAAGGATTATTGATGCAAATTATTTCCTACATTAACTCGAAGAAAAAAACACAAATATTTTAAATGTTTTTATATTTGACTCCTATAAGTAATTAGCAATGTAAATCTTAAGTTTACGTAACTTACCAAATCAGATGAAGCACGAACCATTTTATGTTTACTTTGCATGGAATCAACATTACTGGATAACTTTTGTACGTTTCTTACCAAAAGCTTGTGTGGTTGTTCCCCTTCATTCTACAAACAATCAATTCATATAAATACTATATAATACAATTAAAGAACATGATTGTTAGAAAGAAAGACAATTATAAGTAAAATGATATTGGGGTAAGGGAAGCTCCTGTAACAGCTGCAACAGCCAAGTAAGGGAAGCCAAGTTGGTATGAAAAGTACATAGTTTCATACAATCAAATGTGCTAAAAACACAATAACATCAATAAGAATACAAATTAACACACCTTTGTCTCTTTTCCATCCTCTTTCTGGTTAATTGCCTTCAAGCAATCTTTAAACCAGATGCAATATGTCTTCTTCGATTCACCAACAGTATCTGCTCCAATATGTGGAAAATGCAATGGAGCGTCATCTACATATGATTCTTCTACGCATATGACAATGCAGTCCCTTTCTAAAGATCGTCCATGGCATTTTGTTCCTGGTTTAGTTGCATGAATTTTAGCAATGCCAACCTTTTTTGCATGGTCAGGCTCTAGGAACATAAAAACTTTTTCTCCTATTGTGAATTCACAGGCAGCCATGTCCTTCGCCTCATTCTTTGGTTTGCCCGGTTCCACCTCAACAACTTTTGCAAAATCAGTCACCTCGATGAATGGATTGGCCATATTTTTTCCCTTATGTTCCTCTGTGCTGATTTTTTCTTTTTCATTCATATCGTTTCCCTCACTTTCTTTTGTTCTAATGGAAATAGGTGTTATTTGCATCGGTGGTTCATGCACCCATGCACTTGAAGTGTATGCTTCAACAGTATTCTCTTCCTCAACACTCTGCAGCGGTAAAACCCAATTTTTCAAGTGCAACAACATAATAATTAATTGTATATAAAAGATGTAGGTATAAATGCCAAATTAGCAATATGATTAAGATTTAAGCACTTAAAATATATAGAAAACACAAATATTTATATTTGTAATTTACAACTGTACCTTGTTTTCCATTGCATTGTTGTTTGCATTCTTTTTTTGTATCGGGTCTTCTCCATCAACATCAGCCGAGTCCTATTCATGCATTCAAGCCATGAAAAGTGTGAGAATCGCATTTACACAAGATTTCAACATGTTAATGAATGAAAAATGACACTATATTATTCCAACAATGGTACTAATGTTTTTAATGAAAGCATGTTTCCTTACATGATCAACATTAATGGATTCTTCTTGGATAGGCTCCTGTACAAATGAAACGTTAATTTAAAATAACATAAATAATGTGAATAAACAAAACTAAAATAATTTTAAATTTAAATTATAAAAAAAATGGGGCATACCTTATCCTTTTGTCCATTTAGATCAGAATTTGTACAATCGGTTTTCATCAAATCCTTTTTATATTGCAGCGTTGAAAGGGTTTTTTTCTTTCTTTCCTCCCTCTTTTCCACACTATCATACTCCTCTACAAGCTTGGAAATCAGATCTTTAGCTTGTTGGCTAAGGGATGAAAAATTTTGCACCTTTTCTTCCCGACAATAACGCTCAATTAACCTGGATTTGTACATATATTTAGAATTTTTCAAGTGCCAGTCAACACTTCGCTTTGCAACCATATTTTTTACTGTTTTTTTTGTTTTCCTTTGATACTTCCCGGTCGCACGTTTACCCGGCTTACGCCTATGTAATGGAGGGAGACCATTGTGATCATGGAGGCGGTGATAGTTGATGTCTTTCAAATGCCATTTTATTCCTTGCATTTCATAGTTGCAGCAAGGAAAGACCATGCACTTAAATCTGTCCCTCTTTCCAATTTCTTTTATAACTTTACACTGCTGCAAATACTACAATTCGCAGCCAATAATTAAACATTATAAGAAGCAAATAATGAAAATATTTCAGCTTCTCTCATCCTCTTTCATTTCTGAAGTGATATTTACATAACTGAACAAAATCAAAATTAATAACAGGGTGAAAATTTGTTCTTCAAAGGACCAACTGTGCCCTATAAATGGAAAGAACTTAAAATTTTAAATAGTGAAAACTCTGATTTATGTTACAAAATATATATGACAGATGCACATAGGAAATTCACAGGTAAATTTCTCTTCGTCTTTCCTAGGACAAGTTTGCCTAATTTTCCAGCTCATAGGTTGAGTCCAAAAGAAAATGAGGAATTAAATAGACATGTTTCAGATTTGCTACAAAAGGGATGGCTGCGACAAAGTTGAAGTACATGTCCTATGCCAGCATTTAATAATTTATGACTCCAAAGAAGCATGGATCTTGGAGAATGTGCGTAGATTGAAAAGCCTTGAATTAATTTAGTATGAAGTATCGATTTCCCTTGCCCCAGATGTACTTGATAGTTTAAGAGAAGCAATTTATTTTTCTAAAGTTGATTTGAAAAGTGGGTATCACCAAATACGAGAAGGAGATGAATGGAAAACCACATTCAAGACTAAAGAGGGGTTGTATTGTTGGTTGGTTATGCAATTTGCACTGAGTAATGTTCCAAGCACTCTTTATCGTTTATGAGGTGAGGCACTGAGATCATGATGCCATCTTAATAAGTTTGTCATTGTTTATTTTGACAATATTCTGATTTTTAGCCAGTCTAAAGGAGAACATTTGAGGCATCTACAGGTGGTGATGGAGGTGTTGAGAAAAGGTAAGTTGTTTATAAATCTGAAAAATTGTTCTTTCTTAAAGGATAAGTGTGTATATTTTTTATTTCTCATTTCCAGAAAAGGTGTAAACATGGGTGTTGAGAAAGTTAAAACTTTGATTGACGCGTGCCTAAAAATGTTATCGAGGTGAAAAGTTTCTATGGTTTGGTGGATTTCTACAGGAAATTTATTAGAAATTTCAGTGGGGTAAGTGCAGGCATGACAGTTTGTTAGAAGGGAAAAGAGTTCAAGTGGACATGTAGCCCAAAGAAGTTTCGAGCTGCTGAAGAAAAGGGTTATAGAGGCACCTGTGTTAGTGTTGCCTGAGTTTGAAAAAGTGTTTCAAGCGGAATGTGATGCTAGTGATGTTGCTATTGAAACTGTATTGAGCCAAGAGTAAAACCCAGTTGCATATTTCAGTGAGAAGCTCGATGAGGTAAGAAATATTCAGTTTATGATCAGGAATTCGATGCCATTATTCAAGCTTTGAAGCATTGGAGACATTACCTAATTCCCAAGGAACATTTCTTGTATACAGATCACCAAGCTTTGAAGTTCACAAACACCCGACCAAAGCTAAATCAGAGGCATGTTAAGTGGGTAGAGTGTCTTCAAGGGTATACACTTGCGCTCATACACAAATTTGGAAAAAACAAATCAAGTAGCTGGTGCCTTGAGCAAGAGGAGAGCTTTTCTCATCGTTTATGGTCAATGAGGTAGCTGGGTTTTAAGAAACCAAGGAGTTGTATGAAGATGACAAATTTTTTGCAGCAGTGTTTCTGGTTTGCAAGCATTTTCTCGTTTATGATAGAACTCCATATCTTGATTACTTTTTGCAAGAGGATTATTTATTCTAAGGAAAGCAGCTTTGTATTCCTGAAAGTTCATTGAAGGACAGTTTGATAAAAGAGTTGCATAGTGGAGGTTTAGAAGGTCGTTTTGGCCAAAATAAGACTCAAGCTATAATGGAAGAAAGATATTATTGGCTTTCATTAAAGAAGGATGTCCGTCTATATGTACAAAGGTGCAAAATTTGTCAAGTGGCTAAGGTTTGTAGCTTAAAAACAAGGTTTTATACATTTGCTTTTCAAATAGGCCATGGGAAGACATAACAGTGGACTTAGTATTGGAATTGCTTCACACTCAAAAGAGGTTTTCATTCGATTTTCGTGGTTGCTGACCGCTTTTCTAAGATTGGTCATTTTATGCCCTGCACAAAAACTAGTAATACAAGTAAGGTGACTGAAATATTCTTTGAAGTAAAGTGAGGTTGTATGGGTTACCCATGACAATTACTTCAGATAGAGATACTAAATTTCCAAGTTATTACTGGAAGACTTTGTGGAAGATGCTAGGCACAAAATTGCAGTTTAGCTCAGCTTATCACCCTTAAACTGATGGGCAAACCGAAATTGTGAACAGGGCATTGGGAAATTTACTAAGGTGTCTTGCAAGTGATAAGCCAAAGCAGTGGGATCTCATGTTACCGCTTCCTGAACTTGCCTATGATCTCTGTGGATAGACATACAAGTTCTACTCCATTTCGCAGTGTGTATGGGAAGTGTCCTAAGGGGGATACAGATCTTGTTTCTTTGTCAATTAAGGAAAGATGTAGTGATGATGTAGAGGCCTTTTCTGAACAGATGCAGCAACTTCATCAGAAGATTAGAGTGCTGCTGGAAATGAGCAGTCAGAAATATAAGAGGGATGCAGATGCTGCTGGAGCCTAGGAGTATCAAGACATTCAAAGAAGGGGATTGGTTTACGGTGCATTTGAGAAAAGACTTTTTTTTTTTTGGATTAAAATCCCTCTCCGTGCTGTGATTTTATAATGGATTCTGGCTCCCATAGGTGGTCTCTCCCTAATCTATTAAAATTTGTAGCATTCTCAATATTTTTTTATTACAGGTTTAGGGGTGAATAGATCTGCTGCCCCATCAAAATCTAGTCTTATTTTGGATGTGAATTGACTTTACCTAAATATTGTTTGCATTTTTGATAATGATATTGATGTTAGAAGCTTCATATTCTAGACCTGATTGATAAATTCTACGATGGGTGCCCCTGTTGCAGGACCCAGGGACAATACCAGCACAGAGATTGTGGACTTCCATAGACGTTGGAACTGAAATATATGTGAGTGACACATATGAAGTTGCAGAGTGGACTCTTAGTGACTTTGATGTTTTTATTCCAGTTTCAGACATCTCCGTTTCTTAAAAGGTCACCCAATAAAAAATAAATGATAAGCAGCCCGACTAAATTGGGCTGTTGATTATCCCGACTAAAAGAACACGAAATTGGAAAATCCTAATAAATCTAAAACCTACTAACGTAAGTTGAATACCTGAATAAAAGTGTTTTATTCATGCAAAACAAAAATTATAAATAACACTACTTACTGATCTCTGATGTTTGCAGTCATTGGATGCTTTATGGCTCGGACTAGGCACCCAATCGTCATCTTCATCTTCCTCCTCTACCTCATAATCTTCGTCATTTTGATCACTACTGTCATCTATGTTTAGGTCCGTGTCAAATTCTTCTTCAAAATCAGAATTCTCTTTTGTTTGATCAACAAATGCTTTTTCCTCTTCATTTTTTTCATCGTTGATCTATGTTTATGTTACAAAAACAAACACTATGTTGTCAGAAAAAAGCATTTCATAACACATAATCCACTACAAAAATTATATTTCAATAAAAAACAAACAGTCACATTTCCTTACCCGTTTCAGAAAGGCCATTGCAGCACGTGTTGTCATCCTATGTTTTTGTGGTTGATTTTTTCCACAACCGCTATTTTCTTTCATTTGATTTGATTTCTTTGTGGTTAAAAAATGCAGTTTTAAAATTAATACATAATATATGGTCATGCATAATCAAAATAAACAATATTGATGAAAAAACATTGTTAAAAGTTTCATCAATACCTTTAAACACAAATGAAGATGTTGCTTTTGATGATTGCTTCTTTGCCAGCAATAAGATTAGAAAGGACTGCTGAAATCCAAAAATATAGAAAGGAACTTCAAATCATCTGGCAGCAATAAGATTATATCAAAAAAATAGAACACAGTATATTCCTGATATAATATCTACAATGTGTACCTGTGGAAATCCTCAAGAATTGAAGATTATATCCTAATATTTAGAGTATGCACATGGGAAATTTAAGGCACAAAGTCTAACAATTTTTCTATGTATTTTATCCTTGAAAAAGAACTCTTACATGTCTTCTTGGTTTTCTTCTTTAGAAAGAAACGTTGTCAAAAGTCCATAAAATGCTTTTAATACTCTTATTTATACTATCGTGGCTAGATATAAAAATTGGTAACGATTATCACAACCTAATGTAAATAGAGTTGTTGTACTAGCAATTGCATACGAGTTGCAACTTACGCTGGATCCCTGTTCTAAATCTTTCATTTGACAAAAGTTGGTAGGATGCTGAAAAAGGTTGTGGAGTTGTGGAGTTTGCAACATGCTTACAAAACACGACCCAACCTCACACATGCATGTTTTATTTGTTGACAAACATCCATGACATAAATTTGAGGCTATTTCTGAAACAAGATGTGGGCTTCATCAATATGCCCATTCTGAGCATACTCGGTAATCGTTTCCTTCCAATAGACCACATTCTCTTTAGCCATTTTCTCAAAAAGATTATGAGCCCTGTTGAAGCACCCATCTCATGCATACCCAACAATCATAGTTGTCTAGGAGGTGACATCTCAATGATGTATTTTGTTAAACAGTTAGCGTGCCTTATCTACACCACCGCATTTCGAATACATAACCAAAAGAACACTTCCCGTATCGTCATGCCCTGCTACAGATCCGCCAAGTAAATGGATCGATATACTTGTAAACGTAAAACCACATGCCATTTATGGGATTTTAATTGCAATGTGAACCATTGTGTTGTATTCCTATCCCTGGTTTTTCTTCAAACTATTTCAATGCATCCTTACCATTCCCACCCTATACTACAATCATCACTGACCATGAGATTTTTATGCCCCGTTCAAGCATTTAGAAAAGCACTTTGCGAATATCAACCAAATTTTTGCATTAAACATAAATAGGGATTTCCAAACAAATCCCTCAAACACATACTCATCCATGTGGGTATGAATTAGTTTTACTATGATTAAATACTCTCTATTTGTATTTTATACATTTTCCTTAAATATAACGAAATTTTATTGTATATGGAAAGGACAGTTATGCTATAAAGGGCTTCCAATTTTTATGGTATGATATTCTACGCTTTTACTCGATTTTGTCCCTCCTTTTAGCACTAAAATCTATCCAACTCTATTATCGATCGCCACTTCTCAAACGGCCTCAAACAAGATTCCCCCTTCAAAGCTGCAGTAACTCTAAATATTTTCTGGAAACAAGAGGGAATATGGACAGTGATTCAGATTAGCATGGCCGCTTGATGTATACATTTAAGTTTATAGTTAACGCTCGCTTTTCATTGCAGGCTTACCATGGAAATAGGCAACAATAATGCTCTTCTCGAAGCTTGACAAAGCTTTCAAAATTTTGGACAATGTCTAGTAGCTATTTTCATATGACAGACCTCTGGGTTTATTGTGACAAATTTAATTTGTTGGTAGCCATTAGAAAGATAAAGTAGATTTTTTTGATCGCTGCCAAAAAGGCCTCAAGTCAGTTATTTGTGTGAATGGAAATGATTCCATCATTTTAAAATCCTCATTTATTTATTAACTAACGGCGTATCCTTGCTACCCCCCCTGGAGAAGCAACTGCTAGTTATACTACGCAGGTGAATGCTTTCACAAACACTTTCGTATTTTTAATATTCGTGAAATGTTATTTATGCTTGTTAAATCATCACTGGCAGGGGCATACATTGATTTCTTTGCTTTCCCCAACTCCATCGAGACCAGCAATGGCATCCAGAAGGAATGTTGCCTGCCCTGTAAATGAAACCCTTGCCAAATTTGTGTTCGAAAAATGGGAAGAAATGGCCGTCAAGGAGACTTTCACCGATCGTTTGAATGCTACTTTCTCCAAGGCCTATAAAAATCTCTGTGACCACAAGGATCCCATCTTCGACCTCAAAGGAGCCAGCAAAATCAAGTATGTATTCACATTTGATTAATTAGCCTTGTTGCCCAGGGTTTAGGGTTTTGCAGTAAGCATAATAATGCACAATATTTTATGAAGTCTGATTATTTAGAAATTCAAAGTCAACTGAATGTGCATATTCGTTTGGATTTATTTACTTAGTTTCAGGGTTTAGTGTTTTTTTAGGGTACGAGAGTTCTTTACATTTGTATTTCAGGGTAACCTTGGGCTTTGATATGCGATCAAATTCACACGGGATTCACACCAGGTTTTTTTTCGTTGAGTTACACTGTGATACCCAACCATCAAGATGCATGCAGTCTTTTACCTAATTTTAACAGTATTACGTGTTTGTGGGGCTAGGAAGTCTTGGAGCCTAGAGGTAAGATTCAGCCCAATTTTCTTTGAAGTATTTTCAGTTTTAACTAGAGGCGAGAGTCTGAATTCTCTGGGTATTGTATTAATATGCCATTGTGATCTAAATGTTTTCCAATGACAGCCTTGGTATACTTAATTGTTCTTAGTTCAGACCTAAATGTTCGAGCAGACGATCACATGAGTACGATAATTTTTTTTGCTGAGTGATTAGGGGTGAGATTAGGCATTTACTGTTTGCAAGGTATGTATTAAGATTACATTATTAACAAGGATGGGATGATTTCATCTTCTAGTAGGTGTATAACCCAAATTACAGAGATCAGATGGCCTCTGGTAGTTGGTGCTACATCTTGCCTGAAAACTGCTCCGCTGCCTGTCTTTGGACGCGATTGTCCTAATAGGCCGTGGTTAGTGCACAAATCCTAGTTGTCACATATGTGACTTGCAATCACAACGTTCTCTTTTGAGTTCGAAAGAAAGTTTTATGACTAATATTAGGAGACAAAGTTTGCTAAGGTATGTTGAAAATTTGGACAAAAATCGAATCCAGGATCTACTTGTAGACGACGAGCTGCTCTACCACAGAGCTACTCATTCATCTCTTCCTGGGGCTTTTATTATGGGTTCTCAAGCGCATGCCAGCACATCCAATACCCTCTAAGCATCAGTTTCCATTTTGCTTCGACAGTGGGGACAAGTATGGACTGTGATCGCAACACCTACAATCACCCACCACACTCCCCACCCTAGATTAATCCTTCTTCGATCAAGGGTGATAGCACGTTCACAAGGCAAGTTCTAGCTATGGCTCTAATACCATGTTGAATATATAGGCACACTAGGATTTTAACTTGTGATCTACTTGTGGGAAATTTCGTTCACTATCACCATCTAATGATGGATCATGGGGCTCTTATTACAAATTTTCAAGTGTAATTGAGCACTTTTGAGTACCCTACCTTTAGTTATGCGTATTTTTGCTTGTAAAACTGGCCGTGAGAGTAGTTGGTTGATAGTATAATGGAGAGTGCCTTGAGGCATTTGGATGACATCTATTCCATTGAGTCTATTGCTATCTCATAGAATGTTTCATCGAGGCTATCTCGTGCTATACGAAGAATATCTTATATTAATGAGATTTTGTGCCATTCACAATCTCCTCAAAGCTTTCTGTCAAGCACCCACCTTTCCTCTCCGTCTTATCGGTTAGAGGAGACATATTTCCCTATGCACTCCTCAACTACCTGATGTTAGATGAGTACCTAAAGACTATCTCCTCCCCAACTCCCTGGGGCTTTTAGCATGGATTATCAAGTGTGGGCAAGCACTTCCAACATCCTGTTAAGGGCAATTTGTTATTTGCTTCAACAAAGCGGGGACAAGTATGAATTACAATCTTAACACTATCCTCTAAGCTTCAATCCTTCTTTGAATGAGGGTCATCACAGATCTACAAGGAAAACTCCAGCCATAAAAATGTGGGTGCACTACGATCTGAACCAATGACCTACTTAAGGATAGTGAGCTTTCGCTATCACTGATTGTCTTAACCATCTCAGGATGGGACTTGTATTATGTATTTTAAAGTGTTGGTGAGCGCTTTCAATAATTCCCCACTCCTCTAAAGCCCCTAAGGGATGGACTGCTTCTTGCTACTGCAATGTGTGGGATAAATATGAATTGTGGCATCTGCAACTTAAGTTTGCCGACAATTCTTGGTAAAATAACACCTGTATCATAAACTTGTGGGTTCATCTGTTATGTGGTACCCGTATGTTGGGGGTGATTTTTCAAAACAATATTTTGTAAGAGGTACAGAGATGTTTAGAAGATTTAATATGGCTATTATCTGCTACAAAAAAATTTCATGCACTGACTGTGAACGACATTGGGCTTGACTCAAAAGAGTCTTCAGCATTTGGCCTGTCTCAAAATGTTACACAGGGACGCATCCCATAGATTTTGGTGATGTCCCGGATGTTCCAAACATTTTGGGACTTGGGACTTTGAGGAGGGGACATCCCCTATTTTAAATTTTTTAAACTATTTTGATGTAAATTTACTTTAATTTTTTGTTCTTTTACCAAAAACATTGTATTTGAATCTTGAAAGTACTTTGAAAAGCATTAAAGACAGTTTAAACCCCTAAATTTCATTGAACAAAGTTAAAACATATAAATATTATTTAATAGCCGTCCCATTCCATCCCCAAAATCTAGGATTTTTTTTGCCGTCCCAGAAACCCATGTGATGTATTTTTTTCTCTCAAGGGGTAGGTGATATACTTCGCCGCAGAGGGAGGTAAATAGCCGACCAATGAACTTAATCTTAAAGGTGTACGCAATCAGGCTTGTGATTGGGCGAGGGCAATATCCAGGATGAGGAACATTATATCCTAAATTATAATGGGCTATTATGTAATCATATAATGTTCATAATAAGACTTTCCATTTTATTGCAAAATTATTAAACTCAATCATTTGAATGCCAAAATTGAGTGTGAGTTCTACATGGAAAGAACTTATACATGCAGGAGATAGGAAGATTAAAAATAACTCTAAACTTATGCACAGGAATTAAAGGAAGATTTTAAGCAGGCTTGCATTGCTTTAAGGTTTTAGTTAAGCATTATTGTAAACAACTTTGATTAAATTGTGTAGTTCCTAAAGTACCTAACAACTTCATTGACGGAAGTTAACGTATTCTAGTAGTAGACACTGTTGAGCATCTGATATTGACAAACTTTGCTTCTTTAAATTTAGTACCTTTTCATAAAATTTCCCAACTCTGAAATATTATATGGGAAAATATGTCAACCTTTTGAATTTAGAATCGGCAAATTTATTTAAAGAACATTGAAAGGACACAGCAATGGCTAATATTAGGCACTGGAATTTTCTTGAGGGCTGTAAAAAGAAGAAATATTTGTGGCGATACTCAAACAACAGTTCCAAATTCCGAATAGCAGTTTTCAATGAATGATGTAATCCAAGAGTTCTTAACTCTTATGAAGCTTTGACTGCAGCCAAGAAGGGCAGGGGTTCGGGTCGATATCTGCCTCAAAAGAGTTCAGCACCATATGCAATTTTGATTACTCTTTACAGGTGAGATGCTGTTACCCCAACATACATGGTTCTGGAGCAGCTCAAACATACTTTTTCTATGCCGTGTAGAGGCTTACCTTGAAAAGCAGTGTCACGGGAAGAGACTGACAGTTATCAATCTCACTTAGCTTTTTATTGATACGAGTTTTTGTGTGATCAACAGGGAAACTCAAAAATGGAAAGGATTATATGTTGAAACAGGAGCTTATTGATGCAGCCGAAGCTAGTGGGCTTTCCAGAATGCCTATTGGGTAACTTAATTAACCTGTTCCTTGTTTAGATTTGTGCTCATGCTTTGTGTGTATAGATTCAAAGATCAATACTGTGTTATGTGACTGCAATTCTCTGTCTGAGTCTGCAGGTTCTGTCAAGCAGAGATTCAGCACAGAAATGGAGCATTCTCAACCCAAAAATGGGTTACAATTTGAATAATGCGTTGTTTATTAATTTTTGTGAATATTAAAGTGATGCACCATGTAACCAAAATAATGCTAACAATATTGAAAGCATTGGCGAACATTTGAAATTGTTAACAATCACAAATGCTCAATCCTCAAGCGAGAAACACTACTGCATGGGGCCCTCTTTTGAGACAAACGTTAGAGACAGAAAATGAATTTCGTCTCTAACTTGTTTCCCTTTTTTAATTTTAACAATAAGTGGAATTTTATTTTTTTTACCGAATTTGGGGCAAATGATGGGAAGGGAACCCTAGATTCAGAGTAGAGGAGGTCACAGACGATGGGATAGATTCAGACTAGAGGAGGTCATGTATTATGGGACAGATCTATGCCAACAAGTACATCAAAGATTCTTTGACAGATTTTACACACTTGCACCAAGTGATGAAATTGCTTCTTCATTTTCAGTGGTTTCTTCCCATGCACATCATCCCATTGTTATCGGGTGCACGAACAATCGGTCTCTTTTGGTTTGGTGCCAAGTTACTGAGGGATATCTCTTCCTCCAAAGGTGTTGAGGAATATCTACAAATTCCATAAGGATGTGTTTTTGTTCGTCTGACCACTAAGAGCACAAATTTTCAGCAAGAGCTGACTAACTTCATGTATTGTCTGGCACTACTTGAGTGTCAACTTAGGGACTACTTCCAATATGTGGTATCTTATAGCACCAACATCTATGACAGCATTCCATGTTGATGCTAAAGATATGGTTGACCAAGTAAAACATCACATACCTCTAAGGGTGCAACATTGGAAAGGACTACATCTTGAAAAGGCTTGATTTTTTACACTAGATGATAGTGTTGAGTAACAAGTTTCCCAAAACCCAAGCTGAACCATCCAATTGAGTATGATTGTGGGTGAAGCATTAATGGCTAACTCAGTCTACAAACTACTTCAAGAGAAATCAAGCTATTTTGTCTCCCATTGCCAACTATGAAATGTATTGTTTGTCCATTAACCCACATTTGAGAAAGAGACGAATGTTCTACTTTCTCCAAATCTGAATTGGATGAAGAGGCAATGTTTGTGGTACCGACCATGGCATTAGGCTCAGATACCATGACTCGTTTACCCTTTCCAATGCCACGTAGGTAGTACCAATTGCTTCAAGTTGTGGAAGTAGAGTTTTCTTGGCGCGACACTCATCTATGGAGTGCGTGTTAGATTTATGGAATGTACCGCACCTACTACTCTTGGATTGTTTGTTATGAACATTTTACCATGTTGCCTTCTTTTGGGACAACTTCAAAGGGCCATTCCCTTGGTTAGGTTTCTGTTTCGTTCCAAGCTAGGAATTCTTTAATTGTGGCTTGTCTTGAGACTTGGATTCTGCTAGCTTAGACTTCAACTTGGATTTTCCTTCGAATTTGCAAGCAATTTGTAGGCTTCCCCCAAAGAGGAGATTTGCAAGAAATCTATGTCATCTTGAATGTATCCTCTCAAGCCTGCCCTATATTTCAAGATGAGATTTTGCTTAGATTCTTGGATATTTAGTTTCATGGAAAAGGAGTGAAAGATGTTTATGTATTCTTGAACAATTTGATCATGACCTTGGCAAAATTGGGAAAACTTGATGTACTAATCATCATACTTTCCAGCAAGATACTAGACATGTTTTTGAGTGCTTCAATGAAACCTTTCCATGTTTCTACAGAAAAGTCCCAGTTCATCATCTTCATGCACAGTGCAGTAGTTGTCCCACCATTTCTTTACGGATAAAGAAACTTTCAAAATAGCAAATGTAATCTTTTCACTATTGAAATTTACCACATAGTATGAACAAATAAGGTTAAGTCAGTTATCTAGGGTAAGGTTAAGTCAATTATCTAGGGCTAGACAGTCTGGATACGGGTACGGGTACGGTACGCCGATACAACAAAATTTTTAAAAATCTTGGTTACGGTACGCTTTTGGGTACGTTTTATATATATATATATATATATATTTAAATTTAAAGAAGCATTTGCATACTTATTGAAATTTAATTCTCATACATTGCATACTTATTGAAATTTATTATTTCTCTATCACAGTTATTTATCTTAGTGACTGTGATAAGATTCAAGGAGTGATTGTTCATGGTGACCTTCCTTGATCACTCAGCACGATAGTATTGTCTGACATATTTCCCGATACATCAGTTTTGATTGTTATGGTGACCTTCCTTGATCCACTCAGCACGATAGTATTGGACATATTTCCCGATACATCATAACTAAGAAGGAAAAATATGGATCCAAGCTAGCAGGTGGGACGATTAGTCCGAGCACGGGAGAATACTCGCCGAGTTTTGGAAAGCTATCCAGTATTTTTAATTACTAATCTGTCTACAAGCGATCAAAGCTCATGATTCTTTCAGAAGATTGCAAGAAGTTGCTTGGTCCAAAAAGGTGCAAAAATGGATTTTATGACAATAAGAAAAATATTGCCATCAATGCGTAGAGCTCGAGAAAATATACACTTTTAGAGAAAACGACACATGAAACGGAGTCACAGAATGAAAGTTATGGCACAAGCAAGTTTTTGCTACTACATCTTCCCGGACCCTTTCCAAAAATGGCAAATTTTTTCTGTCCTTGTGATTTTTCCACCAAAAATCGAAAAAAAGGAAAGAAACGTTGTCTTTGGCAGGTTTTTTTTGGACGGGTACGGCTGGAAACGTACCCACAGGGGATAGGGTATGGTCCGGATACGGTTTTTCCGTACCCGGACCTTACCTTGTCCCCTGTGGGTACGTTTCCAAGCGTACCCACAGCGTACCATACCCCGTACCAGTACCTGGTACGTTTCTAGGCTGGTACGGGGGGGCCTTAGGCGTTTCCAGACAGTCTAGATCTAGGGCATTTACAACTATTTTTCTTTCAAAAATAGGAATGTCTAAATTGTCCTATAACTTATATGGGGTGTGACCACCAAAAGATCGTTGTGGAACAGTAAGATTGGGAGTCGCTTGTACATGTTTAAGAAGTTGAGAGAAGTGGTCGACGATCCCCGCTCTTTCACATGCATGAAATTCTTCCAATTCTTCTCATTGTTATTGCAAACCATCCTCTACCATTTGTTTGAACATATCCAAAGTTGGAATCTTTGAAGTTGTTTGGTTTTCCATCTAGAAACATGAAGTATGAAGAAGGATCACGGATTTCTAGTCCTAATTTCCTGTATTCAAACCTCGTGTGAGTGGGCATACAAACAAAGAGAGAAAGTTTAGATGTAACTTCAATACCACTAGGATATGATGAAGTGAGTATGTGCTCTAATACCACTGATCTAAGGACCCATGAGGAGACCCAGTGGACAACACTCTAAATGTGAATCTAGATGTGTTATATGTGGAAAATGTAGATGACATGACAAAATCCAAAAGATATATGAGAGCGCTTGTACAACATAGAAGAAAACAAAGAAACACTAGACACCAAATGCAGAATTGCAATGCAAAGTCATGTACAAGATCCAATAGGTAGGATGTAGTACGTTATCTTATCACTCTACTCACTATCTCCAATATATGACTATTTTATAGGAATATAATGATGCCTTAATATACAATGGAGGATATGAAACAATGCAAAACCGTTACAAGCGCTTTATAACCAATCATCATCTTCACCTAGCCATACCACGCAATGCCGTAGAGAGGAGTTAGGACCTTGCAGAAGGCAAACATGTGTGTGGCATGATGATGAATCCATTTGTGTAGTCAAATCATGACAAAGCGACATTGTGGTGCCCCAAGCTATTTGAAGATCTCTGAACTGCAAGGAGGATTTAGGCCCCTGCGGCATGCACATAATGTTGAAACTTGATATCAATGGTGAAGCCAAATCATAAAGTGGAGAACACCGAGATGCCATGAACTATTGGAAGCCTCAAATCCTCCTGGATAATTGGAAGAGTGCAAAAGCACCAATCTATCAATGGGATTCACCCCTCTTGGTTGCTCCATATAATCTTTAAACAATCTATGGCCTTTTATAAACTATTTGATAAGAGAAAAGGCAAGAAGAAGAGTAGATATGTCCTGCTGCTAGGATTTCGCCACAATTGTGATTTTCCCAACTAGCAGGAGACTGTGACTATTCTAGGATAGGAGCTTTTTTTTCAAATTTAAACATTATCCATTACCATTGGTCAACAATAGAGAGTTGCATACTAAAAGGATTACCGAAGCATCTTATGATCTCACCTAAGTTTATAAGTTTACATTTTATTTAGCAAAATGGAGGTTCATCTTGGCCAACAATAAGAAAGGCCTTCATTTTTTCCCAATTCGCAACTGTCCCAAAAGATTCAACAAATCTGTCCAAGCAAAGGACAGGACTGTCTACCGATTAGCGAGTCAGTTAAAAAGTTAAGGCTGAGCCATCAACAAAATACACATTGACTAATTGACTCCCTCATGGTAAGAAGATTCGCTTAACTTTCCCATGCACTCTGGCTGCCTCAAGCATATATCCATGATCCAAGAGCATCTGCTGCACTTTCATGAATTTAAGGTGCTAAAAGGAAACCCTACCTGAAGAACAAATCTATTGGATCAAAAAGCATTTGATTCAGACTAACCCTCATACAAGCTTGTCTGAAGACAGTTGCCTTAATCCTGTGAAAGGATACCAAACCTACCTTTAATTACATCTTTTTACATACAGGTCTACTGACTTGTTTTTCAGCTCACCTATGACCCTTTTTAATAAACCGTGCAGCGTATAGAAATTCCATTCACTTTTATAGTAGGTGATTTGCTTCTAACATTATGATGCCGCCTTTTGAGAACACTGCCTCGCACAATTCACTCATCACACAACTGCACCCAAATTATATCTCTGTTGCATATTAGTTTTGCAGCTAAGACCTCTAACGTATGGCTGTTTGATACTAATGCTGTGTTGCTGGTCAACATACAACTGCAAGCAGACAAACTTTACTTCAAGGCAATGCAAGGTTATGCTTTGTTAATAACTCTCGGTTGTTGTGCCTCGGTAGTTTTGAGTAGTAGCCGGCCAAGTTACCAGCACGGGTTCAGGTGTGAGTATGGGTAAGGGGTTTGGGTACAAGTGTTCGCCATTATTTTTTAGACCCCGCTATGGCTTGGGCAGGGCACGGCTTGTCTTGGGAAGCTCTCTAATCAACAATTTCATAATATTTGTAATCTTGAATGCAAGGTATGTTGCTTTCAATTATTTGTTATTAATGGAGTATAAAGCATGAGGAAATGTGCTTTTGATTTTTGGGGATCCTCAGTAATCTGCTACATATTAACAGGAGCATGCCTTCTCCTCCTCCTGGAGCTCCAAAGTCAAAGATTATTGGGATGAAGTGGTTTAGCCATAAAGGATTGTAAGAAAGTGGAAAAACCCTAGAATGACCTCAGATTTGCAATCAGGTCTTAATGGAAATATTTTACCTCTTCTTACAGGTTTGACCTATCTCTTTCTCTCAAGATCTCAACTTTATCATATGGGCTGGCAATGCTATGGCACCTTCACAGTCAAAGATGGATACTCTAAACTTGTTTCCCATCTGGAATCCCCAAGTTGGATGAAAACGGTGATTTGGTGTTCTAAAGGTCTCCCTCGAGCAAATGCTTTTCTATGGTTCATACTCAAAAAGAAAATTCTCACGTGGAACCTGTTTAACAGGATAGGGTACCATGGTCTATCCTGTTGTGTTCTTTGCAGTGAAGCTTCTGAAGATTTAGATAACCTTTTCCTTCATTGCAACTATTTGTGGGAATCTTGGGCCTGGTTTTCTAATAGAATGAGCTCTTATCAGTGCTGCCCAGAAAGCATTCAGCTTCTTATTCAACATTGGGAGGGGGTGAGATATGACCAGATAGATGAGTTTTGGACCATTTTCTCCGTGATTCTAATTTGAGCTTATAAAAGGAAAGGAATAACAGAATTTTAAGGGTCAAACATCTTCCCCATGATCATTTTCTCTTCAATCTTGAAAATTTGATTCAGGAAGTTTTCCAGTCCAACATTTAGTTACCAAAAAAGAAAATCATCAGTTTTAAGTGACACATTCTTATTCGTAGGAATCTTCTTCAACAAGTAGATAATTGGTTGACTCCTACAGAGACCAAGAGGAAAGAAGCTAAATGGAAAACCCCTCCTATAAAAATTTTATTCTCAATTTTGATGTTGCCTCAAAAGGTAACCGAGCTTTTCAGGCACTGGAGGTCTCATTCAAGATGACGAAGGTAAAGTCATTTCTTTTTTCCTTTAATATACCTTTGTAAATGAATAATGACAAAAGCAAGAGCTCTAACTCAAGGTCTCATAATAGCTATTGATCATGGCACTACAAGGCTCATTGTTAAAGGCAATTTTCAGGTGATTATCAGTGCAGTTTAAAAGCCTGTTAAAATTCCCATCCTCTTGAAAAGAACCATTGCTAGTAGCAGAATTATGAAGGAGAATTTGAGGTCATCTCTTTCTGATACTGCTATGGGGAGACCCAAAAAGTGACCACTCATTTGGCCAACATTGGAGCTGCCACCTTGGAAAAGGATGTAGACTTTTATTATGCAAGACATAGCATCACTCCCCCATATCATTCCAATTATCAATCATGACAGAGAGACTGCGGACATCAACTCGAATCCCTCGCAAGATTTGGCATGCTTAATGACACAAGAGTAGTCTTAGACAATGTATGTTCTCATTAATGCAGGGCTGCTACTTGTCGTGCCACTCCCTGCATGTGGTATTCATTGTTCCCATTTCAAGCCAGTCAGCATGCTGCAGTTGTTTTCTCATTCTGCATTCTTCCATTGTGTATCAAAACATCTATTGGCAAAGCAAAGCAGTCATGGAATGAGGGCTGTTGGATAGAATTCGAAAAGGAAGTGCTGCAAGCATGCAAGCAGATTAGGTAACGGGGCTTCAATAAACTGACGGAGGAGTGCAACCACAAGGGTTCGGTCCAAATGGCCTACATCCGGAGCGTTATTGGGGAGCAGAACTTCAACAAAGAAGAAAAGTACTGGAACCCAGAAGAACTGAGTTCACTGTTTAGACTAAGAAATCAAAAGAGTAATTATGATGAGACCAAACAGAACTCTCTCTTCTTGACTGTGCAGAACTGTAGATTGCAGTCTATCAAAGCCACCCTCAATTTGATGGTGAGTGACCTGAACTTAAAATTCGAAGTCCTCGACTCAAAACTGGACTCTGTTTTAGTTAAATGTAATGAACTGTGAGCATTGGGTTTGGGTGTTTCTATGTGTAATTGTGCTAAGGAGGTTTTCTCTCCTATGGTTGATCCCAATTCGTCCCCCTCTAGCCAAACTCTTCTAGCACAAAAATGGCTCTGATATCTGTATCCAAAAAGGACACCTTGGCAGCCATTGAACAATTTAATTTCCAATGCCTGTACTTAGCTGATCTGCTTTCCCTACTTGCCAACACCCCTCTCGATGCGGTTGGTAATGGCAGAACTTCAAAGTTCTTGGTTGATGCTCTTAACCCTACGGACATTGATAATGTGGTTAGGTTTTCCACTCCTATTATCAAGTGGACAGCTCTCAAATTCCTGGTCCTTCAAGGTCCACAAATGACTCAAAGTTGTGCTTTTCTTAACAAACCTGTTGTCATGCTTTGGACAACCCAAAAGAATCCCACCCAGTTTAAGATCCTGACATGACTGGTTTTTTGACTGAAAATCTTCTGAAAGATGTAACTTTGAAGGATTTTGATCATATTATTTCCTAATTATTTTCGTGATATTGTATGGTATTGACTGGTCCTAATCTGCAAAACAGTTGTCTCTTCCTGTTCTTTGCACTTTGGTTATGTTTTTCTGTTCATTGTTTAACTGGCTGTATGGTGTTGGATGTTGTAATTTTCCAGCCCCTCTTCGTGTTTTTTGGACCTCGGATGGACATAAATTTCTGTCATAAGGTGGTGGTTTATTGATGCTACTGTTTTAGGTGATGGCCCTTTTCCCTCATTTATTATATGAAAAAAAACATGTTAGAAAGATGGTAACTTGAATATGTCTTTGACAAGACTTTGGGAGTCTATGGGAGGTTGGACTTAATGGACAGAGAAAATTTTAGAACGTATCCATCAAGTCCATCCTCCCATAGACCTCCTTTTTTCCCAAAATGACAGATAGTTTCTACTATGTCAGAATGTGTTAGTGAAAGAAGGATATGTCAGAATTCAGAATGTGTTTGTGAGTGGAAAGAAAAGCAATCAACACATCAGCGGCTGTAGTGGAGATGAAGTAATAAAAACGAAATGAGCCATCTTTGGCAAGGTCAAATTCATCCATTCAAGATCAGATACCAAATTCTAGTGAAGTCCTGGACTTGTATGAAACTATAATATTCTAGGAAAGGATTCGTGAAGGGACAAGTTAAGTAAATCTCTTAGCAAGAGCAAGCATAAAACCGTGAGAGAGGCATGAATTATGAGTTTAAGAGTCTCCTTTACAATTCAATTTTAATATATCCTTTGCCAAGGACAATCCTAAAACCTGGAACTAATCCATCAATCTTAACCTATTCCAACACAAAAGACCTATGATCAATTAAAATATTCTTAAGCCGCTACTCCTCATCAGTTCTTCAGTACATCCTAGTATATATAGTGATTGTCCTTAAAGTTCCTTGGGAGTAAACAAGCCTGTACAATCTATTCCAAGTTCTTTTGTGGCAAGGTTGTGAAGATGTCAAGAAATTGCCCCTGGTATCGTGGAAGAAAGTTTTCCTTTCAATAAGTCATGGGGATACCAGCCTAAGGATTTTCAAGCTTTTCAATGTTTTCATTGGTGCCAAGAATGACAGAGAATGCTCAAGGACGGCTTATTTACATAAAAAGGATCTCTATAGGAGTTTGAACGGTGAATTTAAAAACTTGCATATTTTGTGGAGTTGACACCAAAACTTTCAGCATGGAGGCTCGTAGTGCCGTCATTTGGTTTGTATACATCCACATCTATCTTTATCTCCAAATATAACATTCTATCTTTTGTGTATTGTCTAGTTTTTGTGTGCGAATGGATGTGAATATGTGATCTAGATGGCTGATCTCTATTTCCCTCTTGTACCATTATCGTATTTAGACCCAGTGCAGACTTACATTGGCCAACCATAATGGCAGTAAAGTAGTAATTAGGGACAGCATATGACCTTAAGAGAGGAAAGTGAACCGCAAAAGGGAAATATCAGTAAGGAGATCAGAAAGGATATAGAGAAAGAACAATTCGCAAGGCATCAAATCAAGATAACCATCTACATCAAATCTTGACATGTAGTTGCTTTCGACCAAATGAACACAGATGAATATTCAACATCAACATCAGACAGAGACAGAATATTCAACATACCACCGGAGGCGAGCAAGCTCAGGAAAAGATAACCAAAAGCAGCGAGATTATTGTCGATCTGGGGCTTGAACAAGGGACTTCGGATGCCAAGCATTCAAAGGACACACAGTCACAACCACGAAGCATGTAAAACCACAATATCATAGAAGCACAAAACAACATATAAAAGAGAAGCACCTGAAATCCGTTCGTTGTGCAGAGAACAGCTCAAACCACGGACCCGAAACCGCTTGGAAACCGGAAAAAAAGAACAGGGGGATATGGCGGGTCATGTGTTTTTGATGAAGGCGGAGCTATGATTTTTCAAAGTGGAACCGATTGACAGCTGCGGGGTGAGGAGACAGGAGTCGCTGAAATGATAGCCGACAACAGCTGGCAAAAGCTGCAGTATTAATTATCTTGTCAGGAAGGGAACGGAGACGGAGTTGATGGAGTCGACGGAAATTAAAACGGAGCGTGGGGCCACCCCCTGCGAACGCCACGTAGGCCTCTGTGCCACCTCACTACCCCCTACGAACTTGCGTGAGGGATAGGGTCCGCGGTCACGACCCTCATTTTATCTTCTCACGAACATTGATCCTGTTCTCACGTATCGAGCTGATCCCTCTTTAAAAACCATCTAGCAAAATTTGATTAGATGTATGCTTTGATGAGTTCTAACCCTAAAACAAACACTTTGAGTTATGAGTCTGAAACTAATTTTTCATTTACATTCCTTCAAGTCGAATTCTATCCTCCACAAGCGAATTCCATTTTCGAGTCATTTTTGGAGAGATACAAACACTCCCGAGCTCACCTGTCAGCGATCATCGAGATCGAGCTTTCAGTACTTACGTCAGAATTTTGAACCCTTAGGGATTAATCCTCAAGCTCAATCTCCTACGAGTCATCATACTCCTTTATGGCTCATCTCAATGCCACCGAGCTCTTGCGACAAGATTTCCCCTTCCTTGGATTACCAGGGACGAGATTCTTCCTTCCTTTGACATGACTCAAACTATCCTTGACTCGACGAGGCACTTCAACTGCTTGGTCTCCACTCCAACCACTCGTGAGCTCTCATCCAAGTACCTCTGCACCCACCAAAAATCCATTATCTACCGAGCTCACATGTCTAAGTGTTTGGCTAAAACCCATGATACCTATCTTGTTTGTTTCTTCACCAAGCTCCTTGGAACCAAGCCAACCTTTACACACCTGTCGTCTCAAATTTGAAATTAGCTCGATGTATCTTGGCTCCTGTGGACATGAACATGTCCTCATTTTCGACCTTCTAGGGCTTCTTTAGATAACCGGAAGGTAGCAAAACACAAAATGACCCCTAAAGACATGATTTATCAGTTCGATCATTTTTCATCCCCGCAACAACTACAAATAGCTTGTAGGGCATTGTCAAATTTTGTCCAGGAGGGTAAAAATTGATAACATTTTTGGTGACCTCTCGGGGATGCCTGCTTGCTAAGCATAATTTTAGTAGCCTTAAGTCATCCAATAGGCATGGAGTCAATATTTGTTAATCTGAAACCAATTTGATCCTCTTTGATGCATCCTGAAATTCCCTTAAGTATTTCTGATCTTGGACCTCCCATGAATGCTTAGCATGAAGTATGATGAATCTGATTAAGACTTGGAAACTGTGGAACACTACATAATTTCGAATGAAGCAGATCATGAAACTCTTATGGAATCCTTGATCCTTCCTTCTCCTTAACATCTTCCAATGATGCATAGTGTGCAGAACAACACAAGAGTGAAAACGGAAAATAAAAACACACTGAAACCGAAAACCATACAAGTCCCAATTGAAACATGCAGGGTATGCAATGCCCTTATTATGATGAACACAAACCTATACTACCTTACACTAACCTGAAGCACAGGTGATCTAAACAAAACCTGCAACTGGTTATGCAAAATAGCTTCTTGTCCTTACAATGGGCAGCCATGAAGATGATGTGGTAACGGACATGGCTGAAAATGAGAGTGAGAAATTGAAACGAGTCCAATTCCCCACTTGGTCAACCGAGGTATCAACTAGGAAGAGAAAGAATTCCTCTTTTAGTTGCTTTGCATTTGTCCTGTAGAAGCATTGCAACTGATCCTCATAATTTTGAAACTCATCCTCACACTCTGAAGTGAATGTGACTGAAACTGGCTTCTCGTTTGGCTTCAATGAAGCCAAGTACCTGATAATACATGGTCTAAACCGTTGAATATTCTTTCTTGTCTGAACTTCAATTTTGACAAGAAAGTATTGTTGAAGACATCCTTGAATATTCATTACCTAATTTCCCTCTTATTTCTCATTTATAAACAACTGATCTTCCTTCCGTATGAATGGTATGAAAGTGATATCTTGTTCTTTCCTTTTCCCTTATTTGACAAAAAGGAATTCCTCCATGACATGTAACTACTTGAAAACTTACAACCTCAAATGAAGTTACTAGACAGTCACTGCAAGTGTTCGAAGCATATTGATCATATAGGAGTTTCACTTTCATCTGAAGGAAAAAAATTTCAACATATCTAACCTCCTCATCCCACATGAAACTTGTAGGATCAAATCCTTTCACCTATTATTTTTCTGGAATGTTAACGGAAGCACAACCTCCTTGGTTTTCTTCTACCATTACTTGTTCATCAAACAAGTCTAACTTCACAATTGAAAGTAAGAAACTTTTAATGATGTCATCTTCACCCAAAACCTTCAAAGTTGACTTAGTTTCTCCCACATGCTTCTCTCTTTCTTCATTCAATGCATTTTACAGGAGATTCAAGTCTTCCAATTTAAGTGGATAACTTGAAACTACAGGTGTTCTAGAAATGGGTATTTCTGTAGACACCAAATTTGTGTCTTACGACACACTGTGCCCCGCATCTCATTTCGCAACCTAACCTCATCACCTAAACCTTACACAATTATTTATTAATTACCTTATAATTAATAAATCCACATCGCCATTACCTGCCACCACCTCATTTCGCCACCCTCATCATGACCTAGTCTTAACCCTAAACTAACCTAATTAAGACCTATAACTTGGTCCAAATCCACACTCATGACTAATTACACCTCACCCGTACCTAAAACCAACCTCATAATGGACTTGACCAAGCCTGCCACTAATCCCTCGGGAGAAAAGGAGGGAAAGTTGGCTATTTTACTAAAAATAGCCCACTTTGACCTGACCGATACCGGTTCCTACTCGACCGCCGTCGGTTACGTAACCGCCATCGGCTCCCTGTAAATGACCTCTTCCTAACCAGAAACAAAGGATGGAAGGATTTTCATTTGATCGAGAAGAGGAGATCATCAGAAGTGGTCGAGAGAATCCGGATTTTACTTGGCCAAGTAGAGACAAGTGAAGAAACAAGAAGAGTTTGCAGAGAAGATCAGCAAGCCCAAAAAACTGCAACTGAGTAACCAGAGCCTTGTGACACTCATCCGAGTATCAGGAGAGGAGATAGATCATCTTGGGTTGTCAGATCATCCTACTTGATCCCTGTCTTCGTCATCACAGTCCCAGAACTTTGCATTTTCCATCAATAACTAGTAAGTAAGTCTTATACATTCTTTTAATAACATTTCTTGAATTTCTGAACCACTGCCATCATAATTCTATTCCTAGATCTTCTACCCAGCAACACACTACATCTAATTGTCATTCCTCCACCCTTACATTACCACCCAAGAACACCCCCCAGTATTCTCTGAGTCCTTCTCATCACCCCATTACCTAACCCCACTCATTTATCAGCCTTATAAAACAACACAACTACCTTACAACCAGCCTTCACCAAAAGCCCCTAAAACATTGCCCCTACCGATATCGGTTAGAGCCAACTGGTACCAGTTATAGTGACCGGCATTGGTCACCTTGATTCTAAACTAAGACTAGCCCTTTCTCTATTGTTCTAATAAGGTAAACAAATTGTAATTGGACAATAGCTTATTTGTTAGAATTTGTGTTAATTCATGTTAGCAGGGGAGCTGACCACCTTCGAAAGGAAGTTTTATATTTCCTGGGCCCAAGGCAGTTCCCTCATTTATGGTCTAATCAAAATCTGGTGGTCTTGTATTCTTATTTGCAGGTAGTTGTTCCCAGACAAAAAAAGAGTTCTTCGCAGTCGATATAATCTTTCTCTACGGTACACACACACCGTCTCGACATTCAATAGGTATTCCTCCTAACCCTAACCCTTATCTGTTTCTTAAAGGAATGAAAGGATAGAAGCAAGTCTATTCCACAGAGCCGAAACATTCTGTGTGAAACATTTTGGCACGCTCGGTGGGACCCATTTTGGGTTTCTGTTTCTCTTGCTTGCTTTCATTTGGGGAGCATACTTGTTATTTGCTGTTTTTGTTATATGCAGTAAAATAATTTGTCTTGGTTTCCCAGTTTTGGCATTAGTGAAAGTCATCTTCTTTGCTTCATCGAATATCATTTTTCGATTTGGGTTTAAAACACGTGCATTACATTCTTGCTTGCTGTTTTCAATTCTAGTGAACATAGACTAAGTAACAGGTCGTACACGTGGGGGTGATTTCCACGGGTATTGAAAAGAAATTAATCTTACTTTCACTGCACAACACATACTGAATCACTTCATAATTAACACAACAACTCAAAACATCCCCTCTTTTTCCACGGTATTCCTTCGCCCGATTGAGGTAACCTTATAAGCCAAAACAAACTTGACATTTCCCCTAAGTCTTTTGTTTAGGATTGACATCATTCTGCGTTTAAAGGCATAAGCCCAAATTGATTAAAATTAACCCTAGGGTTAGTCTGTTAATTTTTTTGTGCATTCTTGCTTGTTTTCCGTTCTATTTCTCTGTCATACACTATTTTCTGTGATCACTACAGAACTGTTTGGTAGGCATATTAATTACTATTAACACCAAATCAACAAATTCTTATTGCTTCTTCTACACCAGTTCTATTATACCAACATTGATTAGCTTACCGACGTCAGCTACAGCCTGACCAACATCGGTTATCTGGCCGATATCAGTTATTGTCTTTTACAGTTCCTGACAAACCAACAACCTACCAATTTCAAACATCTTCTTGTCTGTTTTCTGTTCCTAATAGAAAGAAACCCTACCTGTGTACTCCTGTCTATGGTGGTTATCACTCGAAAGCAAGCCACCACCATGGTTTCACATGCTTTGCTTTGTGCCTTTGCCTGAATCACCCCCCTTCACATTCTATAGGGAATCCTATGCATACCAGCGAGGTTCCTAAAATTCCTGTAGGAGATAAAGAATTTGCCAAATTTCTGGATGCTAATCCTAGCGCTGTACAATACTATTTGTCTCATGCCCCTAACCGTACACTCGAAGGTCAACTCCTTGTTGGCATGCCTATCAGTATAGCTACTCATTTAGCTCCTTCTCCACCTGATAACTCCGCTTTACCTTCTGCATCCTTAGTCCCGTCTCCTAACTGAGCAGCTTCAGGGGTTCATATGGCATAGATTGTCTTTCCTTTGGTTAATCTTGAGCCCAACATGTCATTACTGCTGACTGCTCCTACCTTGTCTCTCTTGCAGACCGTTTCCGTTCATGACTTGCTCTCTACCCACCTATCCACATGAGCTTTCCTTCTCAAGCTCCGCCCACCTTTTCATTTCCACACACATATCCAGTAACCTCAACGTCTTATATAGGAACATCCCTATTCAGTTGCCTCGACACATTCGTCCTCCATACCCTTATCAACATTTAAACCCCATCATTGTCTAGTGGTGGCCCTTGGCCCAATTTGCCTTCCGTTTACCATAACCCCACCATCATCTCATCTAACTACTGATTTAATTAAACAAATGATGGAAAAAATGCAAAATCTGGAGGCTTCTGTTTTAGGAAGTCGTAGCGCCTTGACATACGAGCAAGTTTATCAGGAGCCTATCCACCCTTCAGTCCCCCCTTCATTCATATCCTCCTCAATGGGAATTACCAAAATTTACCCATTTTTAATAGTAAAGGAGGACCCTCAACAACACTTGCGATCATTTAGACATGCCTGCTATCTGATTGCTCACGATGACGCTTTACTACTCCGCACCTTTCCCATGTCCTTATCAGGACCCCGCCTTGGAGTGGTACAGTGCTTTAACCCAGCACTCAATCTACTCTTTTAACCAGCTAGCCCAATCTTTCTTGGATCATTTCTCCATTAACATTGCCAAGAAAGTATCTATCACTGACCTCTATGCCATCCGAAAATTTAAAGACGAATCTATCGCAGATTTTGTTGGACGATGGCGGGGCCTTATCAACCAACTTATGTATGCCTTGCCTCAGGCCGAAACTTATTGAACTCTTTACGTGGGCCTGCGCTAAGCACATCTCTCCTACCCCTCCAAATTCAAACTTTCCGTACATTTGACGAGGCCTTTACTATGGCTCGAAAAACTAGAGATTCGAGCCTTAGAGGAAGAGAAATTGCGGTTGCGCAACAAAAACCCCCAATTTCCGAACCCAAGATTCCACCAAACAAAACCTAACACCACCAATCCTCACCCATCGACTGCTTCGAAATCAAAAGGAGCCGTACACGCAGTGATGGTTAAATCCCAATCACCGTCTAATACCTACCCGCCAATAACCACCTATAAGTATAAAGTAGAGCCCATCAACTACACTCCCTTGGGAGAAAACATATGGTATGATATTGGAAAAAATTGCTTTAAAAGCAGGAGCTATTACCTTACCTTCCTGTTAAACCTCATTCCGAGTTTGATTTCGCTCGACACCATACCTTCTTGGTACAAAGAAAATGACTTCTGTAACTTCCACCGTGTGAAGGGACCAAAGTCATGAAAACTGCAAGATGTTGAAAAAACATAGTTGCAGGAAATGGTTGATGTGGGGGATATAGCCCTCGATAATCCTAACGCCCCTACTAACCGAAATCTGAAAATATTCAACAAACCATTCCCAAATCACTCTTCTAGACAGTAACATAAAATCAAGATATCTTAGCCGAGGAGAGAGTGTTCATGAGATCCATGCAATCTTCGACTCCCAACCAAAAACCTCTATCAAACAAATTCTGAACCAAGCCTCTTCACTAACACAGGAACCCGAACCCCCCTTCCTCACCATCAAGACAAACTGAAATCCTCGCCATTCCTTTACCCATTAAGGAATTAACCACCCAGAGTTCCCTTCTCACAAATGAGCCTTCTTACACCACATCCTTGCAAGACTGTGAGTGGATGTTATCTAATTTATCTATTTTCCCAAACGTCTCCCTTCTACCATTCTTGCTGTACAAGAGGAAGGCTCGCCAATTCTTTTGTCATCCTTAGACGAGAGAAACTCTTGAACTGACATCACCACATTCTTTATACATGATGGATTCTCTCAAACATGCCCTCCTACCTATTAGTTCTTCATCGCCTAAATCTTTTCAGCAACCAGTTGACCTCTTAACGCCCATTGATACAGTGTCTCATCTACCCCCTGTATCACACCCATAGTGGACTGGAATCACAACCCACCTTTCTTCCATACAAAAGTTCCTATTCACACGTGAGGAATGTCATTCCTCAGAAGATAGATGAAGTCCTATGGGAACGTTTGAGGTACGCCATATTCTACTCAAATGCAGATTACTGATCCAGATGCCTCTACCATATACCCGAAGTGTTTACAGAAGCTTAAAATGCCTATGTCCTCATCTTCACCCCCCCTCATCTCTACCAAATACCTCATCCACTTCTATTAACCTAACCAAATCTTCCCCTACGCTTGGGACCTCACCAATACCCAGTCCAACACACCCCACCTAAGCGGTTTGATTTATCTAAAAATAAAGCCGTCCATCCCATTTGGAGATAGACTCAATCTCCTCAATCTAATGCCGCTATCACAACTAAAACCCTCGTCATCACACCTACCTTCCATATTGGGACCCCATCCCTCTACCTTCCATTAATATATCATACCTCCTGCGTTTTCTTTAAAAGCGACCTACGCGTTCTGCACCCATACATAAATCCAAGGGTATAGCAACACTGTCAGCCCACGTATCCTATCCACCTATCAACCCTAAACAAATTCCATCATCAAAAGATTTGTTTTTCTGTCACTCCTATTTCTCTGTGGTTGTTTTCTAATACCCACATCATCTGTGGCCTCATCATCCAACCAGCTAAACATAGCTTCTGCGCCAAAGAATCCATGTTTAGTTACAAACCCATTATCAAAAACTCCTTGGCTAAACCCACCACCCATACAAACCAACCATACCACATCATCACCAGAATCAACCCAGTCAATAGCCTCCTCTTCCTCTAACTTTGACCCACTCAAAGGGTCTTACGCCAAAATCCTTGCTATGTTGGTAGAGAATGTGACCATTTCCCTACCCCCACATAGACCTTATGATCCATCTAAACCTCGACCTATAGGTTACGATGAGTCTAAAATCTGTGCTTACCACCGCACACCAGGACATGATGTAGAGGGATGCAAAACATTGAAAGCCATACTTCGTCAGTCACCTCTCTCAGATAGAAAAGTCAAGAAAGACAACTTACGAAGAGAGAGACCTTTAGCTTCAATTTCCTCTCCTATACCACCTGTCCCCGCCTCACCAAGATCTATCATTATTACGGCCCCACATCTCGAAGACCATGACCTATCCCTACCTTCTTCCTCCTCTCGTGTTCACGAGATCAATATGATTAGTGTTGCTACTCGAGGGCAGAAAAACAATGGAAAAACGAAAGAAAACACACCTGCGGCATCTCTTTCTCCATCCACCATCCCGATCGCACCACCACCTAAAGTGGTTATTCGTGGACCCGCCTACCCCGTCTCTAATGGAATTTCCCACCGAACCATGATCAAATAGCTTCACCAATCGCCTGTAAAAATGACACTGTATGATCTCATTCAGACTTCTGAATCTCATCGACAAGCTCTCGTTGAAATCCTTCAAGGGATAGAGGTCTTACCTAATGAAACCTTTCCTGTTACCTCTATTCTAACACCCAATCAAGTTGCTTTGCTCACCAAACAATCTATCTCCCCAACCACTTCTGTCTCTATACAGCAAGCCGCTGCTGTCAGTTTCTCCGAAGACGAAATTATCGACTTTGGTGCTAAAGATCCTGACCCTGCTCTTTTCATCTCAGCTTATGTCCGAGACATTCGGGTACATCGTGTTATGATTGACGGGGGCGCTAGCCTAAACATCATCTCTTCAAAATCCTTCCAACAAATGAATATCCCTTCGAGCTGCATGTGTGCCAACCCCATCATGTTGCGGTCATTCAATGATGCTATTACTTCTACCTTAGGCACCGTGATCCTTAATATTCATGTAGGACAATGTACTTTACCTGAACTCTTCTATGTCCTTGAAGGAGAGTTCCAATACAATATGTTGTTAGGCCGCCCTTGGATCCGGGCTATGGGATGCGTTCCTTCCACCTTACATAGATGCATAAAATTTGAGTACGAGGGAAAGTCCTACACCGTAAAAGTTGATCCTCCCCCCTTCAAAACCTACAATATGTTGTATCTCCCTAATGATGTGCTTGTACCAGTCAAGACACCCATTCATCCAACCCAACCATCCACTTCAACTGCACCTACACCTTCAACCAATGAAACAGCCGTCACAAATACCACTTCCTTTCCCGCAGATAACATCCCAACCTCTGACCCCTTAGTAGATGTTTTTCAACGCCTTACTCTGGGGGAATACCGCCTATATAACGTTATCTCTTTCCATACCCCGCAGGAGTACGGACAGTTACATGTGCATCCTACCTATGACCGTCGCGGGGGGGAGGTAATCTCTTACGGACCACCCCATTGCCGCACCAACCTAACATATGGGGGTGTTGACGCATCCTCCGTTACCCCTGAACCTCCTCTTGGTGTGGTTCCCTTCCAATCTGATTTTCAATACTTGACAAATCATCCTTTTGCCCTCACCTTCTTGACTCGTTGTGCTTGGAAAGGCTTTGGTTTTGGTCTTTATGAACAAGGCCGACATACACTCATTCCCATGACTACACGCAAACACAATGATCGTAGTGGTCTCGGTTTTCCTGAAACACTTACACCGGAGAAACCTCGTGTCAGTTGTATCCTAGAAGATGACGATGTCACCCCTACCAAACCATCATCACCCATTTTTCCATCATCACCCACAGAGTCGATAGACCCTGAATCTATCCCTCCTAATTTTTTTTTTCATAAATGCTATCTTCCTAGGTCCTCTCACTTATCAATGAGATAATGAGGACCCATCTTCTCTTCCCCTTCTGTATCCAGACATGATCGAAGAGGATTATCCTTCAATTAATGTTGTTGAGTGCCAGGATGACGACTCCATCCTCACTTACCTTGGTGCGGATGACTCCTATATTCAACGCGCCTTACCATCTGAAACTCAAACCATGTTGAATGATTCGACTATAGAAATCAACATCCACACAGAGGAGGATCCTCACGTTGTGAAGATCGAACAATCCCTTAACACATCAGAACAAGCCACCTTTACTACCTTTCTCCGTACCTGCAACCAAGCTTTCGCTTGGTCCTACGCTGACATGCCAAGAATTGATCTTGACATTGCTGTCCATAACATTACCCTAAAACCTGACTCCAAACCAGTCAAACAGAAACTGAGAAAAATGCATCCACGCATTGCCCTCTTGGTCAAAGAAGAGCTTCAACGACTCCTTTCTGTTTCCTTCATCTTGCCTATTGACTATCCTCAATGGATTTCTAACATCGTACCTGTCACTAAAGCGATGGGGGGACTCCGGATATGCATTGATTTCCAAGACCTTAACCTCGCTTGCCCCAAGGATGACTTCCCCCTCCCAAGTATTGATCAACTTGTTGATCTCACTGCGGGCCATGAAATGCTTTCTCTCATGGATGGTTTTTCGGGATAGAATCAAATTTTGGTAGCCCCGGCCGATCAACATAAAACTGCCTTCATAACTCCTTGGGAAACCTTATGTTATCGTGTCATGTTGTTTGGCCTTAAGAATGTTGGTGCGACCTATCAACGGGATATGACTTACATTTTTCATGACATTATGCACACTATCCTTGAGGAAGCAAATGAGTCTAACATACTAGACTTTTATGAAGGAATAGTGACCAGGTTCGATGTGCCGGCCACTATCATATCAGACAATGCATTGGCATTTATAGGTTCCAAGATTACAGAATGGGCTGTCAAGAATGGAATCTATTTGAGTACCTCTTCAAATTATTACCCACAGGGTAATGGACAGGCAGAGTCTACAAACAAAAATTTGCTAAGAATCATCAGGAGGACTCTGGATGAAAACCAAAGAACATGGCATACCAAGCTAAAATCAGCATTATGGGCTGATAGGATAACACCAAAGAGGTCTACAGGTAATTTCCCTTACAAGTTGGTCTATGGAAAAGAGGCAGTATTGCCTATATCATTAGAACTGCCTGCACTGGAACTCATGAAGCAGTTGGAGTTGGCTGAGTTTGAACCAATGGAGGTTAGGTATGCAGAGTTGATGGAATTGGAAGAAATTAGAGAACATGCAGTTCAAACAATTGAGAAAGATCAGGCCTTGGTGAAAAGATGGTTTGATAAGAAAGCAAGAGCAGGGACCTTCTTGGAAGGAGACTTAGTTCTAAAATGGGATGCAGATCGGGAAAAACTGGGAAAGCATTCCAAGTTTGACACCATTTGGAGTGGCCCCTACATGGTCGTGGAATGTAAGAATAGCAATGCCTTCCAATTGTCTACATTGGACGGAGAAGAACTCCCGATTCCGGTCAACGGAATCTATCTTAAACATTGCTACTGAAAAGAGAAAAGTTCTACCCTTGTAAATATTAGCCTAGATTTCAATTCCTATAAGTACGTATGCACATTGTCTTGTTGTAGTTAGGTTTCTTTTCCCTAAGTGCTTCGGCACAGGTTTTGTTGCTCTCAGGTTGATTTTCTACATTTCAGAATGCTGTCAGAGAAGAAGATGCGGTAACAGGATCGGGATCATATATCAAGTTGGTTTCAGGTTATTGCTTATGACTCCATGCCCAATGGATTGCTAAAAGGCCACTTATCTTCTACCTAGCAGGCAGGTGATCCCATTGAGTCGCCAAATTGTTGTATATATCTTTCCCTCGGGTAGATATAGACAAGAAGAAGAATGGAGAAATCAAAGAAGCTCAAAATCCATGGTGTGCCAAAGGTGCATAGAATAGGTGTGCAGAAAGGGCGCACGACATGGAATGTCGACAGAGGCAAATGGTGCGCCCAAGGCGCACAGAATGGGCGCACGACATGGAGTGTCGACAGAGGCAAATGGTGCGCCCAAGGCACATAGAATGGGCGCACGACACATGAAATGTCAACAAAAGCAAACGGTGTGCCCAAGGCACACAGAATTGGCGCACGACAATGGATGTCGACAAGGCAAATGATGTGCCCAAGGCACACATGAAGTGGCGCATGACAATGGATGTCAACAAGGCAAATGGTGCACCCAAGGTGCACAGAAGTGGTGCACGACAATGGATGTCGATAAGGCAAACGGTGTGCCCAAGGTGCACAGGAAGTGGCGCACGACCCTGGATGTCAACAAGGCATACGGTGCACCCAAGGCGCACAGAATGGGCGCACGACAATGAGTGTTGACTGGGTAAATGCTGTGCCCTTGGCGCATGCAAGAGGATGACGACACACACATGAATGCGCCCTTGGCGCAGCCTACAGGAGGCGCAACATCTTGAGCGCTAACAGGAAGCAGACCTTGGCGCAGATATTCAAATGGCCATAACTTTTGACTGGGAGCTGAGATTCATGCAAGGTTGGACTTTTTGGAAAGCTTACGAGGTCCTCTGTCCAACTATGACTGGATATATTTAATTAGGTGAGAAAAAATTATTAAAAATTAAAAATACAGTTCGCCACTTTTGGGTTCGCTGGGTTCTCACCTACCATCATTATGAGATGAGTTAAGTGCATTCTGGAGGTGGTTGGGGCAGATTTCGAATTTCTTTCTCTTTTATCTCTCATTCTTCCTATAAATTGTAAGGAGGGGATTCTTTCTAAAGGTTGGAGATTCTCTGTTTTTCCCCTCCCTTCTTCTCTTTGACAGGTGAACTTGTGGAGTTGAAACCTCCTATCTAAAACTGTAATGCAACCTTGTCTCATGGCATTTTGTGGTGTGTTGTATCAATATTTGGAGCAAATTAATACATGTCTGTGGATGATTATCAACCCTCTCTATGTTCATTTGCATCCCCTCATAATCTTTCACTGCAAATCTGGCTATCTGTGTATGATCTTGCATCGCATTTTAATAGTTTGTGTTTATTTGGCAAGACAGTTGTTCTCCATTCCTTGATGCATCACCTTTGTTAGTTTAGGTTTATTTTTATGCATCTCTCTCTACCCTGTATCCTTGGAAAATTAGATTAGATTTTTGAGTAGACCCTCTGCATTTCATATGTGTGCATCTGAACAGAGGAATAGGAACCAGCATTCATCCGGAGAGCTTTTCCCGATTTCGCAAGGTCCCACAGTTGGGAAAAGCTCCATGTTATGCAGTCACACTGAGAGTCTTCAACCCACCGCGTTGCAGAGTCCCAGGGGTGCTGTGATTCAACATCAACAGTTTTGGCATGCCCGGTGGGACCAAGAGGTCATTCCATAGATTTCGAAGGAACTTTCAGGAAATTCAGATTTAAAAAATTACAGGTTTTACAGTTCAGTATTTTCCACCTTCCAGGCTGAACTTTGAAATCAATTTTCAAGGGCTTAACTTGCTCAAAACAAGTAAAAATTTCACCAGTTGATAGATCGAGGAATAATCTTCAAAAGGGTATTCTTATTTTTTTGAGATTTTGACTTTTAAAATTTCATGGTTTTTTGATTTTCGGATTTCAGGTTTTCGGAAAATCTGGTATTTTTGGGTTTTTAGGACTGTCATTCCAGAATCAAGTTCCCAAACCCTAAAAATCTCAAAAAATATAGGTATTTCAAATTTCTGAGTTTTAAGGATTGTCAGATTTGGTGTGTAACTTAGCAAAATCCAGCCTTTTAGAGGCTCACTTCTCTAACACATCTTGCGACTCCGAAGGGATAGAGTTCAGTGGTGTAGCAGCACGAGTTGCCCAGGCACATGAGAAGAATTCGAACCAGGTCTAATACTCGAGAAGAAGGGCTATTTTTCCAATTGCACCTTTCACCAGGTAGGAGGAAGGAGAGGAAAAAGATCACAAAGATCACCATCTCCACCTAATAGGACTTTGTCTACACCTCCACCTGGTAGACCTTTTCTCGCATCAACCAGGGTTCTTAGGCCAATCATAATGGCGCAGCCACCACCGAATCCCTTTGTCAATTTCACGGGTAGTAGTCCACTTGCCCTAAATGCTCGGAATCAAATTCTAGTTGCAGCACTAAAAAACATACCCTATTTCACAGGAGAAAATCACACTACTCCTATTAATCACATCCAGAATATTGCTAATATATGTGTAATTCACGAAATAAATGAAATGGATGTTGCGGTCAAGCTGTTGGCTTCATCTTTCAAAGGCAAGGCCTTACAATGGTTTAGGAGCCTTACAGCAGGGTCTATTACAAATTGGAACCAACTTTGTTCTGCTCTTTGCAGCCAATTCGGGGAGAGGGCTGACAATTTATCTTTATTGGAACAGCTGACAACAATCAAAAGGGATCGTAACAAACAAATGGAAGACTTCAACTTTAGATTCCAATGGACATGGGACAGGATCCCAATAGCCGTTAGACCAACCGCCAAAGGTGCATTCCTTTATTTCTTTAAGGCTATAAATTCATACATAGCCATGATGATCTAATCAATGGGAGGGACAACGCTGCCAGGGTCCTATGACACAGCGATTAGAGCAAAGAATTGTTTGATCCAAGCTGGCAAGCTTGCACCAAGGCCACCAATGCCTCTCTATCCGGATATGTGAAATCCTATAACCAGCCAAGCACCAGAGTTGAATCCCATTCCAACTCCTAGAAATCAAAGCAATAATGAGGCGTCAACTTCTTCAAATACTTCAAAGGAATTGTAGGAGGTCATGAAACAATTACAGAACCTTGGAAATGAGCTTGTGACTATCAAAAGACAGCAAGCTCAAAGTGCTAGACCATATCAGCCTCAAGCACAGTACCAAGCTAGGCCCTCATACCAACAGAATAGACCACCACCCCAGGCTGCAAATCAAAACCAAAACCAAGGACAACTTCAATCTGCCAGGCCGTTTCGAGCCGTATGATCCAAATGCAACGACGTCCTCAAGAGCCTTGGCCCCAACGCAAAATAACATGGCACAGGAGTATGACTAGTGTTACCCTTGCAATCTACCTCACAATCAGTTAACATGTTTCAATGGTGCACTGAATCAGGCCTTGATGGTGCAAACCATTGGTGTTGCTCAAGAACCAAGCCACGAAGAGAACCAACAGAAACAAACGCAGCAAGAAGGACCTCCAACAGAAACCACATTGGCAAATTGGCAAACGGAAGACTTCTGTGGAGTTAACCAAAAGCTTTTTCAAGGCGTGGCTGCCAACACACGGTCAAAGAAGAGAAATATAGGAGAAGGACAACCATGTAATCCAATTGTTTCTCAACCCACTCTTACGCAACAAGGGGTCAGTAGACCAAACGCAGCTCCAAATGTGCAAAATCAACCCAAGGTACCTGTTGCAGCAGCACACGCACATGCTCAAGCTCCAAAAAAGTTTGCACCAAGTAAGGGACAGCAAAAGGATGGTTCATCCCTTTTCATCATCATTGATCAAATGAAGAAGACGACACGTGAATATATCAATGTGGGAATCTTTATCCATCCTAGGACAAAGAGACTTATTACAAGCTGCCATGAAGCTAATTGGTCTGCCAAAAATCGAACCAAACTAGGCCCATATGCAAGAGAAGGTCCTCACGAATGCTGCTGCAGCCTGAAGGGAATCATGGCAGGACAAGAAAGGTAAAGTTCTGAAACCCCCCCCCCCCATTCTATATTTCATTAATCATCAGTTGGATAACCACTTAGTACACAATTGCATGATTGATTTAGGAGTAAGTAGTTCAGTGATGCGGAAGCAGATAGCGGATCAACTGGGTCTGAAGTATGAGCCAGTGCTGAAAGGGGTAGTACAACTAGATGGAACAGTAGTAGGGAACAATTGGGGTCATCAAGAGGTTAAGCCTAACACTACATTCATGTCCTAATGTTACAGTCCTGCAAGATGTGTCTGTAATTGACCTTCCTGCCACTCTTTGCGTTGTGTTTATCAAGAGACTTCACTGCAAATATCGGTGGATATTTATCTACAGATTGGTCACACATGATTTTTAGGACAAGGTATGGATCCAAAGCAATAATCAGGTCAGAACCAATTGCCAATTTCCATATTGAGCCTCATGTACCAAATCCTATCAATATAAATTGCTCGGCTTTTGACCAAGAGGAGTGTTCAAGTGATCTAGAAATAGGTACTAAGATTGAGGGAATTCCTGATTTAACTTTAGATGAATGGGCAAACAAGAGTCATGAATTTGACCCATACAAGGAAATTGAAGAATCTGAATTGGGCGTGTATTGTATACACGAAGAAAATTCACCCATTCCCGACATCATTCAGCCTGAACAAAAGGATAAAAACAAAGTTTGGAAATTATTTTTCGATGGTTCGAGAAGCAGACAAGGTGCTGGAGGTGGTGCAATGTTGATTTCACCACAAGACATCAAATATTTTTCAGCTTTTCGTTTCCAGTTTTCCTGCTTTGAACAACATGGCCGAATACGAAGCATTGATTCATGGAATTCATTGGGCCAGGAAAAGGGGCATAAAGAACTTGCAGGTGTTTGGAGATAGTGAATTGATTGTCAAACCAAGTTAGGGGACAACATGCTACAAAGAACGACTTGCTGAGGAGCTACAAGAATAGGGTATGGGACCTCATTGAGGATTTTGAAGCTTTCAACATTGTGTCCATACCCAGGAAGAAAAATGAAGCCGCAGATAGGCTAGCAGCAGTTGGAGAAACGTTTGATGTGGTTGACAACATCAGAAGAGAAAAAACATGCAGCCACACATCCATGTGGTTGTAAGGCCAGCAGTTTCAGATAATAACACAAGCTGGCAGGTGTTTGAGAACGATCAACAGATTGTCAATTTCTTACAAGAAGAAGCTGAATTCTCAGCTAGAAATCAGGATAGGCTAGAGCAGCAATATGGAGATCAAGTGGTACAGTTACGGACAAACAAGCTTCCCAAGGGTTTAGTAACGTTAGATTCTATCTTCAACCCTAACGACCAGTTCCATAAGGAAAAGGCTAACATACAGGTCAAGAGAGAAGATTCAGAGACCTATTCTGGTTGGGGAAGGAAAAAAACTTCAAATTGGTAAAGTGGCCACTAAGCAGGAGAAATCAAATTTCACACAGCTTTTCCAAGAATTTCTAGATGTCTTCGCTTGGAGCTATAAAGACTTGAGAGGATTCAATCCAAATTTGGCACAACATACCATAGAATTGGATCTAGATGCTAAGCCCGTCAGGTAGAAACAGAGACCAGTTAACCCTCACATTGAGCCTCCAATGAAGAAAGAGCTTAACAAGCTAATCGATGCAAGCATTATATTCCCGATCAAGCACTCAAGTTGGGTTGCGAACTTGGTTCCCGTCAAGAAGAAGAGCGGATAAATTAGGTTATGTGTGGACTTTCGAGACCTCAATAGGGCATCTCTCAAAGATCATTACCCGCTCCCTTCCATGGAACAAATATTACAAGTAGTATTCGGTTCAGAGAGATTCTCTCTCCTAGATGGATACTCAGGGTATAATCAGGTGATGGTGAAAGAAGATGACCAATTCAAGACGGCTTTCACCACCAAATGGGGGACCTATGCCTACAAGAAAATGCCATTTGGGCTATCAAATGCTGGAGCCACCTTCCAAAGGGCAATGGATATGGCATTCAAGGGGTTGATTAATAAAATAGTTTTGATATATCTTGACGATATCACTGTATTCTCAAAAAATGCAGCGGATCACCTCTATCATTTGAGGCAAGTATTTCAGAGATGTAGAATATTTGGGGTATCATTGAATCCCAAAAAATGCATATTCTTGGCTCACGAGGGAAAACTTCTAGGCCATATTGTTTCAAAGGAGGGGTTGACGATTGACCCAGAAAGAGTTGAAGCAATTCAATCATTGCCATTGCCAAGTCACAAGAATGATCTTCAAAGCTTCTTGGGAAGGATCAATTTTGTCCGCATATTTGTTCCAAATTTTGTTGCTCTCGTGAAGCCAATAACGCTGATGTTAAAGAAGAGTATGGTATTTAAGTGGACATCTGAAGGCAAGACAAGTTTTGAGGCAATAAAAGAGGCTATATCTCAAGCTTCGACTCTCGTCAATCCAGACTTCTCCAAGGACTTCGTGCTATATGCCTTTGGTGGTGGGGACACGATTTCTGCAATCCTGGTACAACAAAACAAAGAAGGATTAGAACATCTAGTTACTTTCTTCAGTCAAGGCTTGGAGGAATACGAAACTAGGTACTCTTTCATTGAAAAGCATGTCCTTGCGGTAATCAGGAGCTTAAAGGAATTCAAGCACCTAGTCTCAAACAACAAGATCCAATTATTAGTCTCTCATGTGGGAGTCAGGGACTTCCTTCTAAACAAGGATCTGAATGAGAAGCATGTAGGATGGATCACTCATGTCATGGAATACGACATCGAGATCAAGGTCACCAAAGCTAGTACGTGGAAAGGGACTATGCGAACAACTAGCCTTGAGTCAACAAGTTGAAGCTGGTGATGAAAAAGAGACTACCTTGGTACTACAGGATGGTCAAGAACATGTAGAATGATGATGTGCCTACTCCTTGTTGGACTCAGAATATGCTTCACTTCTTACAAACAAGCCTGTGCCCTCCAGAGATGAGAAAATCGAAGAGAAGATACTTTAGATTACAATCTATTCCGTATGTGCTTGTTGATGGTGCTTTGTTCAAGAGGGACATCAATGGAGTTCTATTGAGGTGCATTGGGATAGGCCAAATTGAGAGGGTGTTACGAGATTTTCATGATGGAGATTCTGGAGGACATTTTTCCCCATGAGTAATAGCTCTCAAGATAATGAAGGCATGGTATTATTGGCTGACAGTCTACAGTGACTGCTATACATGGATAAGAAAGTGTAGGAAATGTGCACTCTTCACAGGCAAAGAAAGACTATCAGCGCTTCCATTGCATGCAATTCTGGTTGACCAACCATTTATGCAATGGGGATTGGACTTCATCGGGGTCATAAATCCAAACTCAAGCCAAGGCCACAAGTGGATTCTCACCGCAACGGACTATTTCACCAAGTGGACCAAAGCAGTAGCGCTCAAGGAAGCGAACGAGTCTAACATACTAGACTTTTATGAAGGAATAGTGACTAGGCTCGGTGTGCCAGCAACTATCATATCAGACAATGCATTGGCATTTATAGGTTCCAAGATTACAAAATGGGCTGTCAAGAATGGAATCTATTTGAGCACCTCTTCAAATTATTACCCGCAGGGTAATGGACAGGCAGAGTCCACGAACAAAAATTTGCTAAAAATCATCAGGAGGACTCTGGACGAAAATCAAAGAACATGGCATACTAGGCTAAAATCAGCATTGTGGGCTGACAGAATAACACCAAAGAGGTCTACAGGCAATTCCCCTTACAAGTTGGTTTATGGAAAAGAGGTAGTGTTGCCTATATCATTAGAACTTCCTACATTGGAGTTCATGAAGCAATTGGAGTTGGCTAGAGTTAGAACCAATGGAGGCCAGGTATGCAGAGTTGATGGAATCAAAATAAATCAGAGAACGTGTAGTTCAAACAATTGAGAAAGATAAGGCCTTAGTAAAAAGATGGTTTGATAAGAAAGCAAGAGCAAGGACCTTCCTAGAAGGGGACCTAGTTCTGAAATGGGATGCAGATCTGGGAAAAATCAGGAAGGCATTCCAAATTTGATGCCATTTGGAGTGGACCCTACATGGTCATGAAATGTAAAAATAGCAATGCCTTCTAATTGTCTACATTGGACGGAGAAGAACTTCCCGATTCCGGTCAATGGAATCTATCTTAAACATTGCTACTGAAGAAAGGAAAAGGGTTCTACCCTTGTAAATATTAGCCTAGTTTTTGATTCCTCTAAGTGCGTATGCACATTGTCTTGTTGTAGTTAGGTTTATTTTTCCCTAAGTGCTTCGGCACAGGTTTTGTTGCTCTCAGCTTGAATTTCTACAGTTCAGCGTGTTCTCATAGAAGAGGTCACGATATCAGGTTCGGGATCAGATATCAGGTTGGTTTCAGGTTATTGCTTATGACTCCATGCCCAATGGATTGCTAAAAGGCCAATGATCTTCTACCTAGCAGGAAGGTAATCCCATTGAGTCGCCAAATTGTTGTATATATCTTTTCGCCGGGTAGATATAGATAAGAAGAAGAATGGAGAAATCAAAGAAGCTCAAATCCATGGTGCACCCAAGGCGCACAAAATAGGCGCACAGAATGGGCGCATGACACAGAATGTCAACAAGGCAAACGGTGCGCCCAAGGCACACAGAATGGGTGCACGAAAATGGATGTCGACAGAGGCAAATGGTGCGCCCAAGGTGCACAGAATGGGTGCACGACATGGAGTGTCGACAGAGGCAAACGGTCCGCCCAAGGTGCACAGAATGGGCGCACGACAATGGATGTCGACAAGGCAAATGGTGCGCCCAAGGCACACAGAAGTGGCGCATGACAAGGGAGTGTCGACAAGGCAAATGGTGTGCCCAAGGTGCACAGAAGTGGCGCACGACAATGGATGTCGACAAGGCAAACGGTGCGCCCAAGGCGCACAGAAGTGGCGCATGACAATGGATGTCAACAAGGCAAACGGTGCGCCCAAGGCGCACAGAATGGGCGCACGAAAATGAGTGTTGACAGGGTAAATGGTGCACCCTTGGCGCATGGAAGAGGATGACGACACACACATGAATGCGCCCTTGGCGCACCTTCAGGAGGTGCAACATTTTGAGCGCTGACAGGAAGCAGACCCTGGCGCAGATATTCAAATGGCCATAACTTTTGACTGGGAGCTCAGATTCATGCAAGGTTGGACTTTTTGGAAAGCTTACAAGGTCCTCTATCCTAACTACGACTGGATATATTTAATTGGGTGAGAACAAATTCTTAAAAATTAAAAATACAGTTCGCCACTTTTGGGTTCGCTGGGTTCTCACCTACCATCATTATGAGATGAGTTAAGTGCATTCTGGAGGTGGTTGGGGCAGATTTCGAATTTCTTTCTCTTTTCTCTCTCATTCTTCCTATAAATTGTAAGGAGGGGCTTCTTTCTAAAGGTTGGAGATTCTTCTTTTTTGCCCCTCCCTTCTTCTCTTTGACAGGTGAACTTGTGGAGTTGAAACCTCCTATCTAAAACTGTAATGCAAACCTTGTCTCTTGGCATTTTGTGGTGTGTTGTATCAATCTTTGGAGCAAATTAATACATGTCTGTGGATGATTATCAACCCTCTCTATGTTCATTTTCATCTTCTTGATCTTTCACTGCAAATCTGGCTATCTGTGTATGATCTTGCATCGCGTTTTAATAGTTTGTGTTTATTTGGCAAGACAGTTGTTCTCCATTCCTTGGTGCATCACCTTTGTTAGTTTAGGTTTATTTTTATGCATCTCTCTCTACCCTTTCTCCTTGGAAAATTAGATTAGATTTTTGAGTAGACCCTCTGCATTTCATATGTGTGCATCTGAACAGAGGAATAGGAACTGGCCTTCATCCGGAGAGCTTTTCTGATTTCGCAAGGTCCCACACTTGGGAAAAGCTCCATGTTATGCAGTCACACTGAGTGTCTTCAGCCCATCGCGTTGCAGAGTCCCAGGGGTGCTGTGATTTCGCACCAACAGAACTCATCACCACTCTTTCACTCAGGGAAGAGTCATATCCAATGACCCTCTTCTTCGATGGATCCAAATGCCAGTGCGGCGGAGGGGCCGGCGTTGTTCTCATTCCTCTTGACGCTGAACCTATGCCTCTTTCATTTCGGCTCGATTTCCCCTGCACTAATAATACAGTAGAATACGAGGCCCTTGTTTTAGGTCTCCAGGTTGCGTTACACTTAGGTGTCAAATCTATTAATATTTTTGGCGACTCTCAATTGGTATTCAATCAAGTTATGGGCATCTACCAATGTAAAAATGAGGAACTTCTAAAGTACAAACATTACGTGGATTCACTTTTGACCTCATTTACTCGTTATTCTATCCAGACCATTCCCCGCTCCACTAACAAATTTGCGGATACTATGGCTTGCTTAGCCTCGCAAATTCCTGCCTCACCAACTGACTCTGACATATTCCTATTGGTCCAACAATTCTTTGCCCCATCCTACTCAGGCCTGATTGTTTGTATGATAAATAATGTGTCTGCTAATTCGCAGGATACCTGGTACCACCAATTTCATGACTACCTTACAACCTCCGTTCTCCCACCTGACCTTACTAGTACTAGAAAACACACTTTTCTTAAACGTGGTTCTCGTTATGTCGTCATGGGGGGACTCCTTTATAAACGTGGCTTTGATGGAATCCTCCTTCGATGTCTAACCAGCGCGGAGGTCACCTATACCATCCAACAGGTCCATGACGGTATTTGTGGTGGACAAACGAATCCTTCACCTAGGTTATTATTGGCCTACTCTTAATAACGACTGCTACGAATATGTTAAGTGTTGTGTTATGTGTCAACAACATGCCAACCTTCAACATACTCCTAGCCATCCGATACAAGTCGCACGAGATCTTTGGCCTTTCTCACAATGGGGTTTAGACCTTATTGGTGAGATTCACCCGCCCTCTTCGCAACGTCACCGTTGGATAATCACGGAAACCGAATATTACACAAAATGGGTGGAGGCCATTCCACTCATTTCAACCAAAAAAGAAAAAATTGTCGAATTAGTTAACCATCACATTATCTGTCGTTTTGGTATTCCTCATCGCCTAATAACAGATAATGGTAAATCTTTCAAAAATAAGTTGTTACAAGACCTTTGTGACAACTTTGGTATCAAACTTAGTTTCTCATCACCTTACTATCCACAGGCCAATGGTCAAGCTGAATCTTCTAATAAAACCCTAACCAAAATCCTCATGAAAGTTGTTAATGATTCTGGAAGAAATTGGCATGATCACATTCCCTTTTCCCTTTGGGCTTATCATACTAGCATTCTTACCTCCACTAATGCCACACCATTTTCTTTGGTATATGGTACCGAGGTTGTCTTGCCTCTCGAAATACAAATACCCTCCCTCAGAATATCTCTTCAGAATATTCTCACCAACGATGGTTTCCGCCAAGAGCGGTTAGCCCAATTAGAGCTTCTTGATGAGCTTCGTCTTATGGCTCTTGACCACCATCAAATCTATCAAAAATGCATCAAGCGTGCTTATGATAAGCAAATTCATGAGCGTACCTTTAAGGTTGGTGATCTTTTCCTCAAAGAGAATCAACATGTAACCAAACTAGAAAAGAGCAAACGTGGAAAATTTTCTCCTAATTGGATTGGGCCTTACATTATCACTCACACTTATGGATCAGGCACTTATCGTTTAGCTTCACTTAATGGTAAACCTGAGCCTGAGCCCCTTAATGCCTTGCATCTTCGACCATTCTACTGTTGAATTCAGTGTTGTGTCACTTCTTATCTACCTTACGCTCGTCCCTTGAGCTCATTTATCACCGTATACACTTTGTTTCTTGCATCTCAAAATCAAATCAAGCTCACATGGTTTGATTATCACCTCCCCTTAAAAGATTCCTTCCCCTTTTTTAGTCTAGTCCATGACTTCAAAGTATCAAAATGACACATTCTTAATTAAAACACTTATGGGATTTTCTTGAGTCAAACTTCCTACAAAACTAGATGCTTTATGCCCAACGGACATCTAGACCTCTAAATTATACAATAGACTGCTCCCTTGAAGGACAACTATATGCCAAACTATTGCTGCTCTTATATATAGACTGCTCCCCCGAAGGATAGCTATACATAAACACCGCATCTGCTACTATAAATAGACTGCTCCCTTGAAGGACAACTATACACAACAGCCTTTATCAGAAGCTTCTCACATTGATCAGCTTCGTGAAGACCTCAAGAACAACAAAATACATATCCCATGTAGACTTCCCGCATCGATCAATCTATATCCAGAAAAATAAAATAAAAATAAAAGCAGTATTTCAAAACACTTTTGAGTCATGGACTTGTCTATTTAGGTTTGGTTCTCTTTTGTCAGAATAATCATCTTATAATAAGTTCTTTGCACCCTTGCCCACATCAATCACCTCACCTCACCATTTTTCAAAACAACAAAACTTAAGGGACGTGACGTATATCGGATATATTGTGATTATACCACTCTTTTCACCTATCAACTTCTCGCCTATGCAAGGTACCTAGGGACTCAAGCTCATCCTACATTAATATGTGGTTTTTTTAGCTCTTCTCAACTACGGGATGCTCTGGCCTCTTTTTCTCGACTCTAGGATTGTGTGTTGACCTTAATCAGGACACGATTCCCTACTGCTTGGGTATGCTAACTTTTGCTTCACCTATACCTACACCAACAACATTACCCTACCAACACCAACAACATTACCCTACCAACATCAAATTTTTACCAACCAAAAAATTGCCTAACCATAACCAAATTGCCTGAATTCACCTCTCCCTGGTCCTAAGGGAGAACTACATCGGTCTGAGGCCCTTCCTTGCTTTGTGCAATGGGCTATGTAGGTAGCACTTAGGAGACATGGGGTCTCCCAAGGTTAGCTCGACCATCCCCTACCATACCCTATCATGTGTTCTAAATATAAATATTTTTTGTGTATTTCTATTTACCAACATTCATCTTTATCCTTTTCAAACAAAACAAAAACAACATTCAAAACACAACCATTCTTATTATTATCATCACTCAAAACAACATACATCTTTATTTTTATTTTAGATGTTAAACAAATACATCTTCTCTATCATCGACTCGCAGGTCGGAATCCTTATTTATTCTTATATTCCTATGAAATTCACTTAGACCCTTGCACCTCCTCCCGAATCAGGTGGTGATCGTGATCGTCGATGCCCCTCCGTTGGCCTCTCCATCCTCAAAGGTACCACTGCCATTGGTTCCTCCCACTGATCCGCCAACATCTCCTATAACATACGAATACGTCCTCTCACGTGGAGGAATATTGCCTCCAATCTCTCCACTCGTAACTGTGAAACCTCTAACAATCCCATTGTCTCATTCACCTATGTTTGAAGCTGGTGAGCCAAATCCTGCAGACGATCTCTCTCCACTATAATCACAGCTATGTCAGGGCGCTCACGTGCACCTCGCAGCTCTGCTACCCACCATACTCTATAGGCCTCTGTCATTCCCACATCCATTACCCTACGATCAGCTGCTATCTCTTCTGGCCCTTCTGGAGGTGTAGGCCGGGGAGGTGAGAATGCAGCCTCGGCGTCGATCCTCATGTATGGTCTATATGTCATAGGTATATCCTGAACGAACCCAAATTGTCACCGCACACGATCTAGAGGAATCCTCTCGTACTCACCCGGCCTGTGCCCTACGATCCACCTCAATCACTCTACACCCCTCAACTCCTCAGCTATGTGCTCTGTCACCATATAGTTCCCGTAAGGCCTACAAAAAATATCCGCAATCGTCACCATCTCCCATACCTGTCTATAATACTCGATGTCATCTATCATGGCCTGGGATCTTACTTCTTGTTCTGTCTGGACCCATCGTCTGAATCCCAACCTTTGCACTCCTGCCTCTCCTGACTCGATGGGTCAGCCTATTGGACGCACACAAACAATATGCTCATAGGCCCAACAATGTAATAAGTACGAACAATCCAGTGTCGTCCTGTGTTTTTTCTTGCAGGCCCATAAAACCCTATATAACTCTGCCAGATATGCGGGTGCCCATGCGAAAGTCACGCTCATTTCTATCATTTCCCAAATAACACTCATCAATGCTTTGGGAAATCTTCCACCCTCCGCCCTTGGTAATGCATAATACCCCACCGCTATCATTAATAGAACGGCCAACCTTGTTTCCTCAGGGTGTGTTGCATACATTGTACCATACGTAAATGATAAACCTCGCTGTGTCAAATCTCGCGCAGCTGAACTGAATACTGCTGTTATCGCTGCCCGCCCCGCACTAGGCAACGCCTGATACAATATTTTTCCTATCATTGGGAGTCTCAAAATACGGAACACATCTTCCAAAGTCACAGTCATCTCCCCTGTTGGCAGATAGAAGGTATTCTTTTCTGGATTCCATCTCTCAATCAACACCTTCAACATAGCATGGTTACGCGTGATTCGTGAATAATAGCAGATTCCACTTAACCCCAAACGATTTATCAATGCCCATTCAGCTGGTGTTACATCCACTCGGATTCGTGACAACAACGCTGGCACAGTATCATTCATCCTTAACCCTGCTTCCGCCTGCATACATCAAAACGACACATAATTATTCAATAGAACAAATCTCCACGGGTTTTTTCTAAAATTCTGGAAACTCCTACAGTGACCGATATCGGTTATGGATAACCGACACCGGTTTGCTAACCGATACCGGTTATTTCTAAACGATACCGGTCACTATCACAAATATACTTACCCTGCTTAAAACATACACCTACGATAATTATTTTGTCCGTTTACTCCTATTTATACCTAAAACCATACGTGACCACCCTGTCTACCTCTTAGTTATAGGTAGACAGTTTACCTCTCGGGATGCAGCAGCTTGGGGTGGAACATGTCTTCCCCCTTGTCCCTGCCTACTGGATGCTTCTCCTCGTTCAGCCATGTTCACCACCCTCTTCAAATATAACTTGTCTTTCTACCTTCTGAATCTCAGCCCACACTCACTTCACCTGTCTCTTTCCTCCTTATCACTCAAATTCTTTCATGCAATTACCTGTATCAGTTGTCAAACAGCATCGCATTCGCATATTTAACTTGTTGCATGCATCTAAAAATAAGAATGCTAAAATAAGAACTTAAGTTACCAACCAAGCAATTCTATTTTTAGGAAAATAATTATGGCATAACCAATATCGGTTACATAACCGCTATCGGTCATATAGCTACTGATATCGGTTACATAACCGATATCGGTCATGTGTCCCCTTTTTGCTTAAACCTAATCCGTTTCTTCGTTTTTGCAAATATTTGTGGCGCCCGTCCCTTTTACCTGCATAACCAACACCATTATCTATAATTTTTCATTAAATCCATATCTCATCACAATTTCATCAACATCATCTATCCATATTACGAACACAAACAAGCCATCAACAAACGATATCAAAAACCATCAATCTATACACCATTTGGATCCAACTCAGCAGCTACATACGTTCAATTTCACAAACCAGCGACACAACACATACAACATTTCATAAACACAACAGGTCAATTAAACTCATCATCTATATATACATACATTCCATTTCAAAAAGCCATCAACAAAAGACATCAACACCATAATATATAAACCATGTGGATCAAACTCATCATACATTCAATAAGACAAACCATCAACAAAACACATACACCATTTCATATACACCATGTGGGTCAAAATCATCATATATATATATACCAAAGGTTTCAAATATACAACTTTCCCTGCATAGGGGCCTCTGTGATCTCATGATAATACAAAGCCGGCACGCAGGCCGCAACAACTGTCAAAATATCGACTCGGCTCACAGGCCGGTCTCTCATATCAAAAAAATACTCAGCTCGCAGGCCGGTATCAACAGTACAACCCGTACTCGGCTCGCAGGCCGGTATATACAATAAATGAATAAATAAATGAAAGAATCATATGTGGGCATGCAGGCCTCTCTATACATAACCGGTTCGCAGACCGGTGCCTCTATCTAATATCCAATATACACACAAAACCATCTAACTCTGACCTAGGGATGTCTCAACTCTCCCCACCGCCCTCAGCACCTCTCCCTGCAGGTCCTGGCCCTGGCTCCCGCCTCCTCCCTGTCACCGACCCACCGGCTGTAACTGCACCACCCTGGGATCTTTGACTCCGTGAGGTCTCTGCTCTATGTGCCGCATACGGCTGATAGTCAGCCCCGGTACCATCAAGGATGTCCTGATAGTACCGGGCCTCCGCTCTCACCTCCATATACCGGGCCCGTGCCACCAAAGCTGCTGGGGCTGGTCCCCCGAATCCTAATACCAATGGCCCCTGTCCTACCAGTACACCCTGTGCTTGTGTCGGTGCATGTGGCTGCGCCGGTGGTGGTGCATGTACCTGTGCCTATGCTGGTGCCGCTGGTGGTGCCTGTGGTGGTACCTATACCTGTGGTGGTGCCTGTGGCGGTACCTGTACCTATGGTGGTGCCTGTGGTGGTGCCTGTACCTGTGCCTGGGCTAACTGCCCCTGTAGGACACCTATTTGTGCCTGTGCAGTAGCAAGATGCCCCTGTAACAACTGTACCTATCCCCTGAGCTGGTCCCTCTCTGCTCTAACAGCCGCTAAGTCTGGCTGTGTGGGCTGTGCTCTCCTCGCGGCTCTCTCCCCTGCCCACCATACCAAAAATGATCCTGTACACCCGGTGTCATCCACTGTATCGTCTGCCTGCCGCTCGGCTACCCAATTTGGGTCCATAGGCTGTGGTGCAGGCAGTGGAGCCTCTACATCATCCCTCCGGTACTGAGGAAAGGGAGGTGGCTCACCCTGTCGTAGCCCCAGCTGTCGTCATACCCTCTTCAGGGGTATCCACTCATACTCTCCCAGCCTCCGTCCCGCTATCCAGAATGTATACTAGATCCACCGCAACTGTGATCGGGCTCCTCCGCGGGGCTAATGACCTCTGTAAGGCCTCCATACAATATCCAGGGCAGTCACGCCCTCTAATACGTGCCGGTAATATGCTACATCCCATCCGGCGAGAACTGCCTGTGGCTGGCCCACGACCCCCAGCCACCTCTGAAAGCCATATCTATAAATCACCTGTGGCCCTGGCTGCTGGGGCAGCCCTACTGGTCGAATGCATATGATATGCTCATATGCCCAACAGTGTAACAAAAACGTAGAGCAAATCCTGAATCACCTCTTCCGGCGGTAGCCCCACAGCTCTCGGTATAACTGCACCAGGTATACTGGTGCCCAAGCATAACGTGTATGCTCCTCAACCATCTCGTGTAATACCCCCATCAGCGCCCGTGGAAACCGACCTCCCTCTGAATCCAGGAGGGCGAAGCATGTAATGCCGATCATCATCAACACGGCAAGCCATGGTCTCATGTCGGTGGGCACGATACATATCCCCATAGGTGATGCTCGCATTGTGATAAGTCAATAGCGCGGCTACATCCCCGAAGACCTGTAAGATGCTATCCATGGCTGTCTCTGCATCCACCTGGAAGATTGCCTCTCCATCGATCGGTAATCTAAGGATGTGATACACATCCTCCAATGTAATTGTCATCTCTCCAGTCGGGAGATGGAACACATTGGTCGCCAGATCCCATCTCTCGATGAGGGTGACCATAAGACTGTGATCCCTCTTTATCACCCTATAACACTGGACTCCACCAAGTCCCGCCTCGAGCATGATGGCCCAGTCCACCTGCAGACACATGTGGCCGCATCCGTCTCAACAACAGAGGCATCCTATCCCACATAGTCAGCTGCTGACGTGCCTGCACAAATCACCCACTTCATTAGACCTATCCTTTCAAACAACAACTCCTTTAACCTTCTATACCCCCTTTTACCCACCCGACCACCCAATCGCCCCATTTTTCCTCCCAACCTACTAATCACCCTTCCTCTCCACCTCTACCCCTATCCCTCTTCAAGCCCAACAATAAACTTTACAAAACCCAAACACTACCACTTATCACCCAACCAACAACCCAAACACTACCAAAACTACTCTCGCACACTTACCAACACACCCAAACAATTTAGCCCAAACACTACCAACACACCCTACCAAAACACCCAAACAACAACCCAAACTACTACTAAAACACCCACACACTACCAACACACCCAAACAACAGCCCAAACACTACCAACACACCACTACCAAAACACCCAAACACTACCAATTACACCCAAACAACAACCCAAACACTACTTCAACACACCCAAACAATAACCCAAACACTACCAACACACCCAACCAATAACCCAAACACTACCAACACACCCAAACAACAACCCAAACACTACCAAAACACCCACACAACAACCCCAACAATGACAAAACATTCAAAACAACAACAAAACCCAACCAACCAAATAAATAATCCTAGCTACGGACCGGTACCGGTCACCCATGACCGCCACCGATCCCCTCTCCACAGACGTCGGTCGACGTACGACCGACACCGGTCACCCACAAACCCACCAGGCCCCGAAATTTCCTGACCGATGTCCGGTCGCTTAGTGACCGGCATTGGTCACTGAAAAAATCGCGGGGCCGAACCCAACGTGGCCCCTCAAATCTTTTTTTTGCCTATTTATCCCTATTTACCCACCCAAACACCCTAAAAATCTACCCACCCTGCCGCCTTGCCCTATTTAACCCAGCTATCGTCTTCATTTTTCAAATAACTTTCAATTTATTCATTATTTGACTAAAACATGGATTCTTACCCAAACCCCCAAAAATAGCTTAACAACATCAAATTCACATAATGAGAGGTCTCAAACCTACCGGTACGACGACACGTCGTGGTGGTGGGATGGGTGGTGGTGGTCCAACTGGTCTAGCACCTCTAGCTCCTCCTGGCTGTGCCATGGCTCTAACTCTCCTCTGCTGGGTCCTCCACCAATCAAATGCTGCCTTCTCCTTGCTAGGGCCTACCAATCACTCACTTCTCCACTCAAATAGTGCCACCTTAGCCGAACAAATGCTCAACAATCTCGCCACAATACACCTCAGACAACTCACATTGGGTTTCAAATTGACAATGTGACAACGACAGGCCGTATTTTTTCTTTTTATAGGTTTTTCGACCTATAATCGATGTCGGTTTTAGTCTGCCCTAAGGAACCGGCATCGGTCACATCACGGACACCGGTTACCTCTAGCCAATATCGGTTTCAATTCCTACCTTCCCCAACTTCTACCTTTATTCACCAATCTCCCTTTTTCACCACATTACCTATTCCCCACATCACCTATACCCTCCATTGTTAATTAGCCTTATTTTTTTACTTCATTGGCCCGACCCAAAGCCCCAACCAACCCATTTGGCCCGACCCAAGGCCCCAACCAACCCATTTTTCCCGACCCAAGGCCGCACCCAACCAATGTTGGCCCGACCCAAGGCCCCAACCAACCCATTTGGCCGAACCCAAGGCCCCAACCAACCCATTTGGCCTGACCTGAGGCCGCACCCAACCAATTTGACCCGACCCAAGGCCCCAACCAACCCATTTGGCCCGACCCAAAGCCCCAACCAACCCATTTGGCCTGACCGAAGGCCCCAACCAACCCATTTGGCCCGACCTAAGGCCACACCCAACCACTTGGCCCGACCCAATGGCCGCAACCCAACCAATTTGGCCCGACCCAAGGCCCCAACCATCCCATTTGGGCATGACCCAAAGGCCGTACACCCAACCACTTTTTCCTGACCTAAGGCTGCAACCCAACCCACTTGGCCCGACCTAAGGCCCCAACCAGCTAATCCGGCCCGACCCAAGGCCGCAATCCAACCACTTGGCCCGACCTAAAGGCAACCGACCATTTGGCCCAACTCATGGCCCTCACTAATCAATCGGCCCGACCCAAAGCTGTACCACTTAAATACCTTACCCAACACCAACACATTCCAATTTTACCCACCTATCATGTATGGCCTTTTGTTTAATCAAGCTCACCTATTCATGTTTTAGCATGATTAGGGTACTTGACTTGATCAGTCAACCAACTTTGCCTAGACCTAGACCGTGACGTTTATCTCAACCAAATCAACCATTTGGTACTGCCGAACATGCCTAAACATTCCTGTACCTTACCCGTTATATTCCTTGGAGCTACTTCCTATGCCTTGGATACCAAGATTATATCACCCTTGTTTGGATAAACTATCAACCTTTGCCTATGAATTGCTTGTTTTCTCTTCAAATCATGTACCCTGGTCGCACTACTACATTTCAACGTCCGTCTGCTTCCTTGGACCTACCCCACCATCTCACCATCATCTCCACACCATTTACCCTTTATCAACCCTATCCCTGATTTCACGCTATCTCCATCTGTGATAGATTTGAGGGGGATTACCTATACCCTTAACAGGGGAAACCACTTCATATTATTGTCCGTGCAGCTTTACAAAACAAACTACACGACAATAAGGGGCTAAATGTAGACACCAAATTTGTGTCTTACGACACCCTTGTGCCCCGTATCTCATTTCGCAACCTAACCTCATCACCTAAACCTTACACATATTATTTATTAATTACCTTATAATTAATAAATCCACATCACCATACCTACCACCTCATTTCGCCACCTCATTATGACCTAGTCTTAACCCTAAACTAACCTAATTAAGACCTATAACTTGGTCCACATCCACACCCATGACTAATTACTCCTCACCTACACCTAAAACCAACCTCATAATGACTTGACCAAGCCCGCCACTAATCCCTCGGGAGAAAAGGAGGGAAAGCTGGCTATTTTACCAAAAATAGCCCGCTTTGACCTGACCGATACCGGTTCCTACTCAACCGCCGTCGGTTGCGTAACCGCCATCGGTTCCCTGTAAATGACCACTTCCAACCAAAAACAAAGGATCGGATTTTCATTTGATCGAGAAGAGGAGAAATCATTGGAAGGATCTGGATTTGCTTGGTCGAGAAGAGACAAGTGAAGAAACAAGAAGAGTTTGCAGAGAAGGACATCAAGCCCAAGACTGCAACTGAATAACTAGAGCCCAGTGACACTCATCTGAGCATCAGAAGAGGAGATAGCTCATCTTGGATTGTCAGATCATCCTAGTTGAGCCCTGTCTTCGTCATCACAGTCCTGGAACCTGCATCTTCATCAGGAACGAGTAAGTAGTGTCTTGTATGTTTTTAAGCACCATTTCTTGAGCCTATGGATTGATAGTAATTATAAGCTCATTCCTAGATCTACCACCTACCAGCACCCTGCACTTAACCTTCATCCATACATCCTTGTATTGCCCAGAAGACCATTTTATCACACTCTGAGTCTTCCCTGTCCTCTCATTATTCCCCTTAGCCATCCATCAGTCTTAATAACCCCATAATCACCCTGCAACCAACCTCTATCCAGAAGCACCTAGATTGCTGACCCTACCGGTGTCGTTTATCCCCTACCGGTAGCGGTTCTCTAACCGCGGTTGGTTATCTAGTGACCGACATCGGTCACTGTGACTTATACCCCAAAACCTTCCTCTCGCCTATTTGTCACCTAACAACCTCAGATCCAGTCTGGTTTATCCCTATAACTCAGCCTGAATGTATCAACGACCAGTAACCGAACAAACAACGTGACGTTTTATTATTGATAGCTTAGCCTCTATTGTTTTGTAACGAGGTATCTAAATCGTGATTTTGCAATAGATTTCTTTGTTATCATTTGTGTTAATTCGTATTAAAAGGGGAACTAACCACCTTCGAAAGGAAGTTTTATATTTCCTGGGCCTAAGGCAGCTCCCTCATTTATTGTCTAATTAAAATCGGGTGGTCTTGTATTCTTACTTGCAGGTAGTCCTTCCAAGACAAAAAGGAGTTCTTCGCAGTCGATCTGATCTTTCTCTACGGTACGCGCACACCATCTCAACATTCAACAGGTATTCCTCCTAGCCCTAAACCTTATCTGCTTCTCAAAGGAATGATAGGATAGAAGCAAGTCTATTCGACAGAGCCGAAACATTCCGTGCGAAACAATTTCTATAGGCTCTTCTGCATCCAAATACTCCTCTGAATCTGATAGAAAATTTGCTTCTTTATTCTCTAAATGTGCAAAGGTTTAAACCTCAATTATGATGTTTTTGGAATCAGTAGTTGATTCTTCATGAACTTCCTCATCTTTAAAAATAAAATTTGCAAGATCAAATTCATCTAGGAAAACATAGTTTTGAAAATATGAAGAAGGGGAAGAATCTGGAACTTCCTACATGGTATAATCTATACTTGAAACTTCTGAGTCCATCATGGAAATAATACCACTATGATCAATTTTTTCATTCGATGATGATGTTGGAAAGTTGCTACAATACTCCATAAGTGATGAAATTTCTTGACATGCTTGACAAGTAGGATCATTGCATTCATAAGAATCAGCTTGTACACTTGAAATTATTTCCTCTTCAGCTTACACATTCTCTTTTATTACTGATTGTTCCACCTTTGGTGATTCAAAATCCTTTGATGGAACTGAGCCAATATGAATACTACATTCTAAAAAATTAGACTATTGATCCTCTTCGTTCAACTCCAGATTTATTTCTGGTACAAAACTATTTTTTTCTGCTTGTTCTTGAGCCTCAACTTCTGCAGAAGGTTTAGTAAGGAGTGAAGTTTTCTTGATATTAAGTTTTTTAGATATTAAGATTATCTGTATGCTCTCCTTCCCTATTCTCTTTGACCATATACTCCTCCCTTCTACGCATTTCTTGACATTGCTCTTCCCAAAATGGATTTGGGACTACAAGAGGAAGGCGGGTTGGAATACAACTGACTTCCTCACTGTTTGAGAAAGAGATTCATTCTCTTGTCTTGATGGTTCTTGTAGAAAAGAGGGAACTTTAGAAGTATGGGGCATGGAAGACTCATGATGGAAAGGAGGAATAGAAAATGAAGGATTTAATTCCATCGAAGGGGTAGAAACTGGAAAGTTAGGACTATGGGGTTCAAGTTGAAACTGCATGGATGGAAACACAGGAAGAGGGTTGTAAGGTGGTAATGCAGGGGACTCCCATTAATAGGACTGACTAACATTACATTCATGAATTTCCCTTTTCTTGATCCATTCTCCAACTTGAGTCATCGTCTTGATTATGAATTGAATCTTTCATTGAGGGCTAAGCTCACATGGTATATGGCCAGTCCATGGGTATGGAATGTTGAAGCCAATTTGAGCTTCCTTTGTCATTTCATTAACCCTTATTTGCATCATGTTATACTCCAACTCTTGAACCTTATTCTGCAAGTGATCTTCTTCAGGTGTACAATAGATCCCAGAATCTACATGCCATTGTTCTTCGGTAACTCCCCAACCTGGTGGATAACCGAATTGATCTGTATCTTTCTCATGGGGGCATGCATACTCGAACTGGTATTCATCATGAAATTGGTCTGGAGGTGAACTATAATATCCTTAAGATGGAAAGAACTGCAGGTACTACAAGTAGGAATCCCACTGTGGAAATGAAGCCATGATTACACAACTTCATGAATGGGAAAAATGGAAAGATATGGAAGAAAATTAAGTGCAAAATGAGTAATAGAGGTCGTCACTCTTGTTAAAGGAAAGACTGAAGAAACAATCAAAGCTGCGGACTATCAGATCTCCATATTTTCATTAGGAAAGGCTACTCATGAGGGAGCTAAGGAGGATGTACATACTACTCTTAGAGCTCTTCTGGAGAAGTATGACAAAGATAAGGCCATGAAAGATGAACTCAAGGCCAAGGTCCAGCAACTCACAACATTTCTACGAAAATTAACACAGCCCACTCCATCTACTGAAACCTCATCTACTACGGCCATGATAGTTTCAGCTATTATTGATGATTTTTCTTATCATGAGCTTGAAAATATAGGCCAGAAAGGGAGATCAGTAAATGGATGGATAGAACGGATATTTCAGGAAGCTAATCCTTTAATCAAGGAGGCTGTTGAAATTTACAATGATCTGCAAGATGGGAAGGTTACTATTTACAAAATGGATGAGGCCTTTTCTGAAGAAAATAATAATCTGAATTTAAATCTAGCAACATGGAGTGAGATCAGAGCCATGGATTTCGACTTAATCCTTCAAGAAGAGGTGATCAATGATGCCTCCAAGTTATTTGAGTATCAGAAAGCTATGGAATTTAGGTGTCAGATACTACAGGATCTAATTAAAAATTTAGATGATAAACGATTAGAAATCACATATGCCTTAAACAATATATCAGAAGAATTTGATATTGCTCATTGTAGGTTCTTCAATGAAAATATTTATGCTCTCCCTGAAGAACGAATTAAAGATAATTTCAAAGACTTGATCAATCCCAATGATGAAGTTACAAGGAATTTCAATTGTGATTCTATTGACAGAATGGTTTTATGTCAGAATTTCATACAAAGGATGCAGAAAGTCGTGATCATGCTGAGAAGAGTCCTAGCCAGGATTACGAGGGAGATCAAGACAACATATGTAGTAAGTCACTACGCATGTGGGCTTGAAGATGAGGAGGTCTAGGGGATAATTAAACATTTTATTGAGTACAAGCACCAACTTGCTGCAGGAGAAGAAATCCAGTAGGAACAAGGGGAAGAAGAAGGCATAGCTGACCCAAACCAAGTTGAGTAGCCATGAAAGGATAGGTTCAATCTTCATATCAGTCAAAGTTTCAGGGTTGACTGAGTCAAACCCTTGCAACATATTTGCTATTTTCATGGGATCTTGTTCCTTTAATTAAATAACATTTCTATTTTTAGTTAAATGTTAGTTAAGGGCCCATCTGTAATGGCTCATCCTAAAGAACTTATAAATATATGAATGCATAGATTTCATATATATATATATACCTTTTTAGATATTTTTGGTGAAGTTGCTCTTCAAGCTTAGAAGAGTACTTTCAGAGATTTGCGAAACCTTCTAATTTTATTTAGAGTTATATCTTGTCATTGAAATTCTAAGTTACTGTGTTGAGTAATTATTCATTACATGCTTTATGAATGTGATTCCTTGGCATTATTTCTTAGTTTTCCTTTACTTCAGATTATCTATTTCATGCTGTGAAGAAAATAGTGTGATTATATTTTATCAGTTGTGAGAATCTCTTTTCCTTCTGTTGATTAAAGGTTGCATTATTATTATCAAATGAAGTAAATGCTTAATGTGTGTTGGTATTTATCCTTCTGATAAAATATTTGTGTATCAAATCAAATCTTATCCTTCTCTTGTGTATGTTTGAGTTTAAGGAAGGAACATGTGTTTCTAGTCTATGGTATTCTATACCCTTTCAAGTTACAATAGGTGGTGGCCAATGATGCAAGCATCCTACCCACACTAACCCTTCTGGAAGTTAGACACCCCTTTTCTTTGACGAATCACCACTTTTAGTTTAGGTTTTATGTCCTTGCAATCTCTCTCCCTAATCCCATGAAATGTTAGCATAGGACTAGTTAGCCATTTTACCGCATCAGAAGTAGTGTTGTGTTTCATTTAGGAAGAGGAAGTCAACCTTCTCCAGAGGTTCACCTCGAGCCCAAGTCCCATAGCTTGAGATGTGATCCCATGTGTCCCAATCACACCAAATGTCATGATTCATTTTCAGGCCATTCGGGGGGTGCAGTGATTTGGTGACAACACTTACATTATTGTGGTTGGTAAAATAGTGTTGCAGGGTCTTCACAGTGTAAGTTATGGTCATCAGAAAAATAAGTCCATTCAACCTGACATGATCGATTTTGAATTCCTATTTCTTTAGAGCCAATGTTCATGGTCATCAGTGAAGTCAATTGACAAGTTTTATAAACACTCATTCCAAATCATCTGTGAGCCACTGTGAAAAAGTTTCTCATGAGGTAATAGATTCAGAGATTCAAAGTCTCACTGCATTGGAACTTTCCATCAACAAGGATCATCAGGACTGACATATTTTACTCTCTCTCTCTTCTTCCTCCCCCTAACTTTCTCTATCTTCAAATTTTTTAATTCTTAAAATAAAAATACTCTTTTATATTCCTTTAAGTCGTCTAAAAGTGACTTTAGAAACATTATGTAAATTAAGTCACCTTGATTTTTTAAAACGGACTTAATATATGGAAGGAATATGAATATTCTAAATCCATAAACAAGGCATATGGAGCGTCACCGAGAAGATGGAGAGTTTCTCATCTTCTATGAATTGTAATGAGCTCCTCATTCCAATGGTTTCTAATTCTGAAATTCTTCTAGTTGGTTGTATTCTTATAAGTTCATGAGAGATATTTTTCTCAGTTGTGAGTGAAAAGAGTTAGCCACTTTTCACCTATTCTCAATGTCTTTCATTCTCATACTATATACAATTTCTACTTGAGTATCAATACAAGAAGAAGGAATTTCGATCCTTTTTTACTAAGGGGTTTACTAATACTTTATGTTCATCAAATTCTATTTGGTCTTGTTGTTGTTTACATTATTGTTTCTTCCTAATTTTAGTGCATGTGATGAAGTTTTTAACTAGTGTGTGCATGAATATGATTTTATACCTGTAACATTAGTTCCCCTACCTCATATTCTCACTCCCTTTCCCGCTCTCCTAGCAAATTCTTCCCTTATAGATAGCTGTAATATTTTACCGCAGGGTCAGTGGAGTGCCCCTGTTGGATCCCCGGCCGAAAGGCCACAAGGATAAAACTAACTTTTTACTCACACACGCATGTATGGCAGCTACACTGGTTAAGTAGAGGGACTTATACTCCTAGAGCGTTGGCAAGAAACCCACCGATTTGTCCCCTAAAAATTTTTCTCACCAACACTGTTTTACCAAAATCTCATGTGTAACTACATTTTTGGGTTCATGTACCTTGTTTTCACCTACAGATATGCCTCCATAATTTTTTTGTGTTTATTGAAAATATAAAATAAACCCGAATAGATTCCCCCTCTTTTGAGGCATGTGCGAAAACCATGTTTGATCATGTGGCTCAAAATAAATACGTGTATAATATTAAAGGATATGACTGAGAATTTGTGTAAAGTGTTGAAGAGGTGGCCACTTTGTGTAACATGTACATGCAAAAGGAGAGGTGTTTGGGAATGGTGGAAACCATGGAATGCAACAAACCACTTCTAGTAATAAACAATGATAGTAACAATGAGAGAAACTAATAGGAAAAAACATATGTAAGAGAAAATAAGATCAACATGAATGCATCCAATGGAAAAAAATGACATAAAATATCATAGGAAAGGATTTTTAGGCCTATAAACATGGGAAACCCATAATTTTGCAATAAAATCAAGGCTCGTAGACCTAAAAACAAGAGAAAATAATTTTTAAACAAGATAGGTGTGATGCCAAAAAATGGGACACCCACAATGTCACAAGACAATCAAGGAACATATGTCGTAAGAAAAAAAATAATCAAGAAATGACACCCACACAAACATGTATACATGAAAAAAAGTACAAAAACATGATAATATGATGTAGTAACCAATATATGTGAGATATATGAAACAATAGATGTCTATGTTACAAAATACACATGTGTTATTCCTATTAGTCTGAAAAGTAATAGGTACACAATGTATATGATTGGGCATAGATGAGGAAGTTCAAATCAACTATAATAGAACAATATCACCTATGAATTGTGGAGGCATTTCCTCTTAATATAGAGAGTTTATGAAAACAAGAGTGTTCTTATAAGCATGTGTCGATCTGTGTGTTCTAGGTTCAACTTAATATACCAAGTGAATCCATGCCTGTAACAAAATAAATTATGTTATCTATCAAACCAAAGTGACAAACAACATGTGTAAAGTAAAGTGCTAGTAACTCAAGTGAAAGAATATGTCCTGATTTAGTTTTTTTATAAATATTTGATTTTTTTATATCATCACAATGCATGGATATATACAACAAGATATGAGTAGAAAAAGAGATAACTATAGAGAACCTCTGGATGGGGTGAAGAAACTACAACATAATATGGAGATTTGACTCTCAGTGATGCTATAAACGCAAATGAGAATATTGTAGTAACATGTTCCAAAGAAGGATTAGTAGATGAAGAATTAACATGTGTAAAATGATTTTGATGTAGTAGACGAGGTTAAATAGAAGCTATGGGGGTAATATGGGCACTAGAAGACAAACATAAGACTCTAGGCGCATGAGACTAGTAAGATACAATATGTGGAGGTGTATTCATATGAGGAGATCCAGATACATGATATGTAGAGCATGCAATTGAGGTCCATTTTGGATAATAAAGAGAACCAACAATGGGAGAGGAGGTAAGTGTAATAACAAGACTATGAGAATCCATAGGATTAGAAGTAGAATGCAGTAGTGGCCTAGGGAGTAACATATAATTTTTAGAGAAATTTTGTAAATCTAAAGGATTTTCTATAAGAGGAATAAGAGGAGAGAAATTAGAAGGAAAAATAGGAACACTATGATGGTAATCCTAAAAGGGAATACCTATAATGGTGAGAACTTACTGATTGTGAATGAACTTAACACATTCATGTATAACTGAGGGAATGGCCTTTATAATATGTGGCCAAGGGAGACCTAACTGCTCAAAAATATAGAGTAGAAGTAACCACATATGAATATGATGTATTAAAAGGACCACAATTAATGGGAATAGTAATGTGGTGATAGCGAGGATTTATATAAGATTAAAGGTTGCAAGTAGGAATTCTTAAAGATTGAAGTAGTGTGAGATAACAAACATTATCATTAAAATATGGATCAACCAAAACACCCTGTAAAGATTTGTGAATAATAGAAATAAGAGTGGAAAATGTATCTGAAATAAGTGTAGCATCAATATCAGAGTCATCAAAGGTAATGACTGGAGTAAAATATAGTGCATGATTAACCGGGATAATCACTTAATCTAATGGGTGATCATAATAAGGTGATGGTGTCACCACACGATAATCATTATGTACATATAAATAATATTTAGTAGTATCATGTTTAGGTAGTGGATAATTAAATATTTTTATCTTAAGAGTTATCATTGACTAGATTTTCATATTTAATAAGTTCATCTCGTTCAATAACATGAGAATTGATAAAATCTTGAATAAAACAACTAAGATTTACGTAGATATTTATAGAGTTATCGACACACTGATGATAATCACAATGGGAATTGGCATTTAAATTCTTTCCTAGAGGTCTACTCATATCAACCTCAAACAAAAAGAGAGATATTAGATTAGGCTCAAGTATTTATTTCAAGAAAATGTGAGGAGGACTTGGTAAGCGAGTAAGTTGATGATGCATGAACTATAATTGTATCTTAAGTGGTTGTGATATGGCATTAATAGTGTCTTTAGAAGTAATTTTTTACATCGTTAGACTTTATTTTGAATGAGAGTTTTCTTAGAAACTTAGTTGTAGATATGAGAGGAGATAAAACAATGCACTTGAGCTTATTCATATGTAATAACTTAAATTTCCATGCTTCATCAAAGTATGACATAGATGGTATAAGGATCTAAAATTATGGAACATGATCGAATCTTGAAAAGGGGATAAAAATATTTGATTAAATATGTCTTTTAATTCATTATTAGTATACCCTTTTCGTATTTGATCCAATAGTACATAAGAAATGTTTTCCTCAATATTGATAGATAATTGTGCTAAAAAAAGGTTTGCCAAAGTGGTAAATGCACGTACAGAATGAGTGGGAAGAATTTAAAACCAATGTAATCTGAATTACATAAGACTTTAGGGGAAAATATTGGTAAGAAATATGTCATTAAAAGCATAATAAAACCAAGAAACATGAAATGACTGAAGATGTTTAGTAAAATCCTATTTTACATCATAAATAGGAAATATACGACAAAAATTCCAATAGGTCATGAATTAGAAAACACTTTGAGAACAAGGTAATTGTGAAGTAATTGTGTAGCATCCATAGTTTTAGAATAATTTGATGCATCTTGTTGTAATTATAATTTGTTTCCTTGTAAAGTGTGGACAAGGGATTCAAGGTATTGTATGCTAAATACGTGTGAACTGTGATAAGTAGATGAGGGATGTGTAGTGAAAATAATTTTCGTAGGAATAGACATAGATACATTGGGCATTGATATATGAGGTACACCCAAAGGGGTGGGCACCCTGGATATGGTGACAATAGATATCAAGGAGTGTGATATCGAAACATTCTTAAGCTGATCTCATGTAACATAGAGTAAAATATCAATATTATATGATATCTCTTGAAAAAATTGATCAATTTTTTGGTCATTCGCATCAGGGAGGCCTTGATCATAACTTTTCTTATCATTATTAATCTAATGGGAAAACAGATGTAGTAAAAACATGCTTATAAGTTTAGCTTCATTGGTTCACATTGAATAAGCTAGATAGATGGATTGACTGGTTACCCATAGTTGAATGGTGATATGGTACTTCATTCCATACATCTTCCAACATGTCTCCATTTGTGGCACTCTATGGGTACTAGCTCCCATCGATCACCTCATCCTTAAAGATATAACCCAAAGTTCGTGCTATAGAAGAACACATTAAACACCAACAAGAGGTCCTATTAAGTCTCAAAGTAAATTTGAAAATGACACAAAACTAAATAAAGCATAAATCATATCAACATCGTAGTAAAAGTAATTTTTTATATAGGTGATTCATTATTTTTAAACCTCTAACCAGATAAATAAATGTCACTCAAAAAATAAAAATGGACAACAAACTCTCTCCTAAATATTATGGCCCTTATCAAATCATACAAAGAATTAGAAGTGTTGCATACAATTTGGATCGAGCCCAATCCACTTGCATACATCCAATATTTCATGCTTCTTACTTAAAGACGGTCATTAAAAACACATATCTACATTAAAAAAAGTTTCTTGAATTGGATGAGGAATGAAGTATAATATTTGAACACGAGACTATCCTTCAAACCCACACTAAACATCTACAAATAAGAGAGATTAAGGAGAATTTGATAATGTGGAATTATCTGCCCAACGAGGATGCAACTTGGGAATATGAATTTTTTCTATAATTACATTCTGATTTGATCAACATTAAGGAAAAAAATATTTTAAAGGGGACATGCATGATAAGTGCTTAACCTATTAAATGTATAGATATATGTGTAGGCCAACCTAAGGCACACTTTTCGATGGAGTGGGAGTTGTGTGGTCAAGTCACATGGTTGTGTGCTTGCCCACCCTTGTTTAAATCCCCCCGAGGCATGATCCTCCTCGGAGGTGGTTCGCCGCTAGAAGCAGCATCTCTGCTCGTTCTGATGCTAGTACTCTCGCTATTGACGTTGGTAGCTCCTCCTTGTTGCTGACACTGGTGGCTCTTCCACTCACTGTTGACGTTGGTGGCTTCTCCTCTCATTGTTGATGCTGGTGGCTCCTCCTCTCGCTTCTCCTCTTGCTGCTGATGTTGGTGGCTGCTCCGCTCACTAATGATGCTCCTCTCACTACTGACATGGTTGTTCCTCTCGCTGCTGATGCTAGTAGCTTCTCTGCTTGCTGCTGACACTTGTGGTTGCTCCTCTCGCTATTGATGTTGGTGGCTTATCCTCTCGCTTTCATCACTGATATTTGTCCCACTCGTTGCTTTCATTTTCATTGGTCACTACATCTTCACTATGGTTTCATGGTTGCTTCAATTGGGTTCCTAATGGTGGACCCTTTCATTGTTACCTACGTTATGGATCCTCAATTATACAAGGATGTGGGTCCTTTCAACACCCTCAGTTTACCCCTAATTCCAAAAATACCTAAGGCACACTTATCATTTATATTTACATTTGTTATTTAGTGACTAATGTAGTCCTACATATCTTCAATTAATATGCATGGATGCATGGTTGTGAACCTTCATAATTAGGCCTATATATATGGGAATGACTCTCTCAATCATCAATTGAGTGAATTATATTATGTCTATTGGCTTTTGGGAGGTTTCCCCCTCAAAGTGCCTCATTTATAAACTCGTTATTTTTATGTTCTTCATCTTTTATTGAAGTAAATTCATTATAATTGTGCAAATTCTATATGGTCTAGGTAGGACATGTATGGTCCAAGACAATACCTGTATAGTTTCATACCTAGAGACAATATGGACATGTAAATTTCTATGTACTTCACTTGTCTGGAAATAATGCTTACTATATGTTACTCATATTCACATAAATTTGGGATGACATGTGATGTATAGAAAAATTAAAATCCTACCAATATGCAGAACCCTTCATCAGATGATTAGAAAACAAAAGGAGAAAAATATTTTTATGTGCATTTGAGCTTGGACCACCTTGGATAATCAAACTCTCGGTTGCTGAACCAATCTAAGTGTTGTACTACATATCATTTTTATAGAAATAAAGGATCATGTAGTTCTCCTAAGTGTTTATGTGAGTGTGTATAGCTAACAAACCACCAGGGGCACCCTTGTATCTCATGACACCAAAATAGTAGGCTAACTATGTAGTAATAAATGTACTAAACATGATAGTACACATTTTGAACTAAGATTGAGGAAGCTTATAGAAATATTTAAGGTATGTCCATTCCATTCAGTTCTCAAATATATACAAGCCGTGAAATATTTTAATTTTTTATCAAACCAAAGGAGGGAAAAACAACCTCTTTTCAAGGAAAGGATCTTTTAATTATATTTCATATTCAACAAAATCAATTTATAAGCTTGAAACCTAGTGTCAAAAGGAAGAGAAGATAGGTTGCTTAACCACCAAGTGCTTCACTTATTCCCATGCCTTCCAAATTGATTGAATAATAAAGGTCCCATGAGGAGCAACAAGAAATCCCCCAAATAGTATGTCAACCAAATTAATCCCTTTTCATCTCTCTTGACCCTTCAAAGCCTATTAGCAATATTGAATCTCACATAACTTTTCCAAGGTTCAATTCCAGTCAAAACCTCAATTTTTTTTTTTTTTTGTGCTTAAGAAAAATGTTGTGGGTATGTACTCACATGCCCTGGGTATCTCCTGGGACATACCAAAGGCTTGTGGGTATGTATCCATGGTGTACCCATACCTAATATATATCAAGACTGGTACGGGGGTTTACTTGACATTTCTGGGTAGTCTAGTCTATAGGCCTTTCTCTACCCACAATATTTATAATTAGATTGCAAAGATGAATAATGTTGTTCTTCTAACTAACCCTAGTTGATTTCATTTTTATTACTTCTTTAGAGAACATAGTGTGTGTGTTTTTTTTTCTAAATACATGATCTCAATGCCCACACTCCCAAATGAATGAAATTTCATAGATTGTAAAAATTGGTCTCCATTGTTCAATTGGATATGTTCATCTATGAAAATATATTACAAAAAAAGGATATTTACGCTTTTGATACAAGTATAATTATCATTGATTTCTATTATTTTCAAACTAAATCTATTTGATACCTTCTCGGCCTCCTTTCGATCGCCTAAGATATAAGCCTTGGTATTGTTTGGCTATTTTCTGGTGTACATGCATGATAATACCTACATCTACCATATTCATTACTACAAGCCACCTCGAGAAATCTTTTTAAAATAAAAAATGTTATAAAGGGTGCAACATGGGAAGGGTATTAATTAGGGACAAATATATATATATATATATATAATATATATATATATATATATATATATATATATATATATATATGTCTCTAATTAATGTCTCAAATCACCCCATTGTAGTAGTATAGTTATAAATAAATTCTAATAATACTTGGTACGGGTTCTATCTAGAGATGATAATACTAGAAGACGTGTAATTATTTAGATGGTTTACAGTGCCAATGTTTGCAAATGGATTGAATTTTCTCATATAAAAATATTAGAAAGTTGTATTCTCACAATTTTATAAATATGAAACGTAGGATATAGATTCCAAGCCATGAAAAGAATGAAATTTTTGTAAAACATGAATGAAATTAGTAGGAAGCATATGATAAATAATGTGAGCTCTATTTTTACATGCAACACCCTTTGGTAAACATGGATTTTCCTTTGTGTTTATGCTAATTTGGTCATTTTGGTTCAAAATTATGAAATCAAAGATAAAAAACAAACCTATTTCTGAGATGCCTTGAAATACTAATCCGTAGCATGGAATAAGTGTAAACAACAAAAGGAACTGGATATTGTTTGTACTTTAGATAAATGAAACTGTTGAACAATTATGAATTCAAAGATGAAACTCACATGTATTTCTAGAGTAAGGCTTTAATTTGTAAAATCAATAAAAGACATCATCTCATTAATTATAGTGGAACTGATCCTATTCCTATTTTTTATGATATTAGGTTTTTTTCAACCGTAGATTTCACATCAAAATTATGAAATACCAATATTTTAACAAGTTAGGAAATTTCAAGCTTAAAGCGTTGTACGATACTGATAATATGGAAAATAAATTGTTAATTATAATATTGTTACAATGTTTACACTTCTGTAATTATTATCTACAGATTCTAAATAAAATTTCAATCAACATTAAGTAACTGGCCTTCATAGGATTCCCTAGGTTTGAGTGAGACTTGGTATAACTAAAATTGATCTCTTAGTGACTTGGTGTTCACCCATCATGATAAATAGAAAGTAAATGATTCTCACTCTTGGAGAGCAGGATTATCCAAAGTCAATTTAGACACAAGTGGAAACTCAAACATGCTTAGAATTTTTTATCATTGTCTTTATTAAGAATTCCATTGTCTTTTTTTATTGGTAACATGGAGAAACCACTGTCTTTTCATATGTGCAATATTAAATTCTAGAGAATTTTATGATACCTACTTTGAATTTGGTATCTTATCAAAAACAAACTATGAATGGATCTTTTTAATGTTTGGTTTTGATTTTTTTTAATTAAGGTATTGCAGTATATAATTTACCAAGTTTTTGTATATGGTTTATCATTTGATGATGGCAAGTAAAGAGCGTCAGTCATAGGCCAAGAAAAGAGTTATAGAATATGAGAAAAAGTGTTAGATGTGGGAAGGGTAAACAGAACCCCCCTTAATCAAGAAAAAAATGTAAGATCAGGTGGGCTGAGGATCAAATTCTAAGGGAATTAATGAAATATGAAATAATTAAAATATCCAACTTGTATGTAGTTGGGAACCGAGGAGATACCAAAACCATAGGTGAGCCAAAGACTTTGTAGGTGTAGAAAGACTATCTTGGGGCAAAAAAGGATCAAATTGAATGAGCCATGGTATGGAGATGACAAGCAGCCAAGCCATCCAAGGATTTATTTCAAGATAACCCAAAAACAAAATATGATCTAAAACATTCAAGCCATATCCTATAATCATTTGTGTAAATGATGCCACATTTTTTAGTATTTTGTCAAACAGTTCATAGAGCATTTACATGAAGCAAAGGATATGCATATAGACACATTCAGAACCATTCAGAACACTCACAAAAAGCAAAGGATATCCATAGACACATTCAAAGACCCAGTAAGTGCCAATAGAGACAAATAATGCATACCCATGAAAAAAATAGGGAAAAATAAATGGATTCGATACATGCTCGGACTCCTTCTACTCACCTAAGACCCACACTTGGTAATTGATTGTCTCTTTTCTAGAGTACATGCATGAGAATAATACGTGTGTCATCCCCTTTGCACCCAATAGTGCACAATTTTCCATGGAGGGCCTACACCATTAACTGTATCTAGCACATTCATTGTTGTATTTCCTGCTACAAGCCACCTCATAAGCATGTTTTTTAAATAAAATGTTCTAAATGGTGTGACATGGGGAGGGTATTAATTAGAGGCAAAAATATATATTTTTCTCTAATTAATGTCTCAAATCACCCCCTTGTAGCAATGATAGAAAAATAACACCTATGAAATGTGAAGGCATTTTCCCCTTAATATAGAGAGTGTATTAAAACATGAGTGTTCGTATAAGTATGTGTCGATCAGTGTGTCTTGCATCCAACTCAATATACCGAGTGAACACATGCATGTAATAAAATAAATCATGATATATATCAAACCGAATTGACAAACAACATGTGTAATGTAAAGTTTCAATAACTCAAGTGAAAGGCACAATCTTGATTTTGTATTTTTGTGAATATTTGAATGTTTTTCTATATCCCAATGCATAGATATGTACAACAAGATGTGAGTATAAAAAGAGATAGCCACAGATAACCTCCTTATAAGGTGAAGACACTACCATAACAGATGGAGATTCAATTCTCAGTGGTGATGAAACTGCAAGCGATATTTTTATAGTAACATGTTCTAAAGAAGGATTAGTAGATAAAGTAATAACATGCATAGAATGTTGTTACTCTAGAATACTAGATGAACTTGTGTTTCGACCACTAGGATGGTAGCGAAAAGATATGGTGGTAATATGGGCACTAGAAGACCAACATAAGACTCTAGGGACATGAGACTAATAAGATACAGTGCATGAAGCTATAGTCCTATGAGGATATCTACATGCATGATATGTAGAGCATGAAATTGAGGGCCTTTTGCGAGACCAAATAGAACCAACATTGGGAGAGGAGGTGTATGCAATAAAATTTGTCAGAGAATCCATAGGATTAGAAGAGAGTGCATTAAAGGCCTAGGGAGTAACATAAAAGTTCTAGAGACATTTTGTAAATATAATGGATTTTTTATAAGAGGATTAAGAGGAGATAATGTAGAAGGAACAATAATAACACTAGAATGGGAAGCGTAAAAGGGAATACCTCTAATAGTGAGAACTTGATTATTTTGGATGAACTTAATACATTGATGTATAACTGAGAGAATGGCCTTGACAATACATGACCAAGGGAGACCTAACTATAAGGCACAAAAATTGAGAGTAGAAGTAACCATAAATGAAGATGAAGTAGTAAAATGACCAAAAGTAATGGGTAGAGTAATGAGGTGATAGCGAGGATTTGTATCAAGTGAAACATTGTGTGTATGAATGCCCAAAGATTGAAGTAGTGGGAGATAACAAACATTATCCTTACTATGTAGATAAACCAAAATAACCTATAAAGGTTTATGAATAATAGAAATAGGAATGGAAAATGTATCCCAATAAGTGGTAGCATCGATATCAGAGTCATCAAAGGTAATGATTGGAATAGAAGATAGTGCATGATTAACTGTGCCATTCACTACAACTAAGGGGTCATCATAAGAAGGTTGTGGTGTCACTGCATGATACACATTATGTACATCTAAATAATATTTTTTCGTATCATGTTTAGGAAGTAGATAATTATATATTTCCATGTTAGAGTTATCATTGATTGGATTTGCAGATTTAATGGGTACATCCCATTTAATAACATGATAATTGATAAGATCTTGAATAACATGGCTAATATTTAAGAACTTATTTATAGAGTGCTTGACACATCGATGATAATCAAAATGGGAATTGGAATTTAAATTATTTCCATGACTTCTACTCATATCAACCTCAAATGATGGAGGGAGAAATATGAGATTAGACTCAAGCAATTATTTCAAGGAATTTGAGGAGGACTTAGTAAGCAAGTAATTGATTATTCATGATATGAATTATATCTTAATTGGTTGTGAAATGGTATTAAAAGTGTCTGTAGAATAAATTTTGACGTCATTAGAATTTATTTTTGAATGGGGGTTTCTTAGAAACTTAGTTGCAGATACAAGAGGATATCTAACAATGAACTTGAGCTTATACATATGTAACAAATTAGATTTGTGCTTTGGCATAGTATGACATAGATGGTCTAAGGCTCTACAATTGTCAAACATGACTGAATCATGCAAAGGGGATAATAATATTTGAGTAAATGTGTTTTGCAATTCATTATGGTAAAGCCTTTTCGTATTTGATCCAACAATGGATAACGAAATTTTGGCCTCAATATTGATAGATAATTGTGCTAAAAAGAGGTTTTCCAAAGTAGTAAATGCATGTGCATAATGAGTGGGAAGAATTTAAAACAACAGTCATGTGATTTCCATAATAATTTAGGGGAAAAATACTTGGTAAGAACTATGTCATTAGAAGCATAATCGAAACAAGAAACATGAAATGAGTGAAGATGTTTAGCAAGATCCTCGTTTCCATCTTAGCTAGGAAAATTAACAACAACAAACCCAATAGATAATGAATAAGAAACTGATTTAAGTTCAAGGAAATTGTGAAAGTAAACGTTTAGAATCCATAGTGTTAGAAGAAGTGGATTCATCTTGTTGTAATTGTAAATATTTTTTCTTATAAAGTGTGGACAATGGATTCAGGGGCTTATATGCTAGATACATGCGAACTATGAAAAGTAGATGTGGGATGTTTTTAGTGAAAATAGTTCTTGTAGGAAAGTGTATGATACATTGGGACTTGATTATATGATATGCATCCAATGGGACGTGGTACCACAAATATGGGGAAAATAGATGTTGAGGAGTGTGTTAAACGAAACATTCTTAAGTTGATCTCGTGCAATGTAGATTAAAATATCTATATTAGAAGAGTTCACTGTGAAAAATTGATTAAATTTTTGGGCATCCGCATCAGGGAGGAGGGAGGAAACCTGACCATATTTGTCTTATATCCTGAATCTAATAAGAAAAACAAAAAGTAAGTGAATAAAATGCTTTAGAATTTTATCTTAATGTTTCACAAGATAAGCTAGATAGATGGGTTAATTGGGTGAGGTGCTAGAGAGAAAAAGAGAAAAATTTGGTGATGATTGAT
>CM034149.1:908435531-908459692 GCA_019776745.2 Taxus chinensis | reverse complement strand
CGTTAATCCTTTCAAATCGGCTTGCAAACCCATCAAATTGTTTCATTTATTTCTACCTTGCGTGCTGGAGAATTAAAAAATGGTAAATAGAATAAAATGTTGTCTTCGAAGCAATCTGATCTTACATTTATGGGGTGAGAAGACATTTAGGGTTTTCCACAATCAAATCGAGTTGATTCTCCATCCTTGGTGTGTGGGCGAAGAAAACAATGGCAGATCGAGAAAAAAATGACTTCTTCGAAGAAATCTGATACACATTGATAGCATGAAAGATGTTTTTATAATTTTCTCCATCAAAACCTGCAAAAAATTATGTTTTTATGCCTCTAATGCATAGAGGGGATCGAGATATTTCCAAAAAGTCCAATCTTAACCAAATCTGATCTCTGAATCAAAATATATGCCCATCTAAAGATTTAGGGAAAATTTAGGGCACAAATTTGGGCACAAACTTCAAGGCACAAATCAGGGCACAATTGGTGGAAATATAGGATTTTAAAATGGGTCCATGGGCCCAAATTTTAATTTTTGATTTTTTTGCAAAAATTCCCAAAAATCTCCACATCTCTGTAACCCTGCAACTAAAAACACCTTCTCTATAAGCTTTTGTGGGTGAAAAATTCATTTTTTGGCTTTTAACAAAATTTTCAAAATTTCTCAAAAACCTTCACATCCCCACAACCCCACAATGAAACATTTCACAACTTTATCAGGCCCAAAGTTGAATTTTTACCTTTTGAGAAAAAATCCCAAAGTTTGAAAATTCTCCGTAGGTCTGCAGGCGCGAAATTCGCTTCCGCGGGCTCAAAATTCATTTTTGCCTCTTGAGAAAAAAGTTTCAAAGTTAAAAAACTCTCTACCCACCTAAAGTCATGAAACTTGATTTTTCCCAAGCACCATGGGCTCAAATTTTATTTTGTGCCTTTGAACTTTCGTGGCAGAAAATTTATTTTTTTCCAAAAATCCTCCGTGGGCCCACAAGCGCAAAATTCACTTCCGTGGGCTCAAAATTCAATTTTTTCCTTTGAGCCAAGATATGGCAAAGTTTCAAGAAATATTTTGTGCCCTGCACCTCTGCACTCTTCAATTTTTACTAAAAGTGGGTCTTCGGGTTCAAGGTTGTAATTTGCGCCTTTTTCCCAAAAAATGCCAAAGTTTGAAAATTCTCCTTAGTCTCGCGGCCCCGCTGCTTCATTTTTATACTTGGACTACAAAAAACATTCCTCGGGCTCGAGGGCCCGTGCCTTCAAAATTTACCTTTTGCAAAAGTTGCAAAAAATTCAAAGTTCTCCAATGGCCCACTTCCTTCACTTTTTCCCCATTTTAAAAGTCTTCGTCAGGCCCACGGGTCGAAAAATAAAACTTAACCCTTTTGTGGAATTTTGCAAAAATTCCAAAATTTCTCTATCAGCCCACCTTCCCACTTTGTATGGCCATGGGTCCCTTTCGGGACTTAGGAATTTTTCTTCTTCTTTTCTTTCTATGGGCTCGTAGGCCCAAAATTGACTTTTGCACATTTTAGCTAAAATTCCTAAGTTTCAAAAATTCCCCACAGCTTCGCAATTATACTTAGGAAAATTTTGCTCGCCGGGCTCGCGGGTCAACAATTAGAATTTGCACCATTTGCACAAAATTTTCAATGTCAAATTTTCTTCCATGGCCCGACAAATGAACATTATTCCTTAGGAAAATAAACCTTAGCAGGCTAGCGAGCCGGTAATTTACTTTCTGCCTTTTAACCAAAAAAGGCTAAGCAACAAATTATCCTCCACGGCCCCGCCTATGCATTTAGAACCTCATTGGGCCTGTGGGCCCAAAGTTGACTTTTTCACATTTTAACAAAAATGCCTAAGTGTCAAATTGTCTTCCACTGCTCCGCTAGTCTGCCATTTCTTTGGCAAAAATTCTTCCCTAGGCCTGCAAGCCCGCTTTGGGCAAAATTTCCTTCTAAGGCCCACCAGCCCATAACTTTCAAAATATTTGGAGTTAGAAGGACTTCTTTACCTTTCTAGAAAGGGGGAGAAATTTCCCACCTAATGAAGCTATTTCATGAAACCATTGAGTACTTGAAATATGAATTTTTTTAACTTGAATCACAAAAGGAGTAAAATAAAGTGGTAGTTAACCAAAAATAAGCATGGACTTATTTTGGATAACAATTTGGCGACCCACAGGGGTCATCTACCTACTAGATGAACTAATCAGCTGCCTTGAAGTATCCATTAGGAATGGATTCATGAGTGATAGCCTGATACTAATCTGTACCTTAAAAACTTATCCCTTAGCCAATTGGAAACCCACTAAAACTGAAATTGATCTTCACCAAATGCCAAGTTCAAAGCATTGTGTAAGAGCAAAAAAAAAGCACCAAAAAACTATGTAAAAAATATGAAATCATATATGCTTTAAGTAGAACATGCAGAGTGTGCAAAGCACTTCTTCTACTGAAAACAAACTACCAACTCTATGATAACTAAAAGCAATAGAGTATGTGAACTAGCACTTAGGAAAAATGAAGCCTAAGCTACAACAAGACAATGTGCATATGCACTTAGAGGAATTGGAAATCTAGGATAGTATTTACAAGGGTGAAACCCTTTTTACCTCTCAATAGTAATGTTTAAGATAGATTCCATTTACTGGAATATGTAACTCTTCACCATTTAATGTAGAAAATTTGAAAGTATTGTTATTTCTACAACATGTGACCATGTAGGGGCCACTCCAAATGGCATCAAATTTTGAATGCCTTCTTGGTTTTTCTCGGTCTGCATCCCACTTTAGAACTAGATCCCTTTCCTGAAAGGTTCTTGTTCTTGCCTTTTTATCAAACCATCTTTTAACCAAATCTTGCTCCTTCTCCATTGTTTGGGTTGCATGTTCTCTAATTTCTTCTAATTCTAGAAGCTCTGCATACCTGGCCTCCATTGGTTCAAATTCAAATAATTCTAGCTGCTTTATCAGTTCTAATGTGGGCATCTCCAATGATATAGGAAAAATAGCTTCTTTCCCATAGACCATCTTGAAGGGGGAAATACCTATAGACCTCTTTGGCATTATCCTATCAGACCATAGAGCTGATTTGAGATTTGTTTGCCAAGTTATTTGGTTTTCATTAAGAGTTATTCTACTAATTTTTAGCAGGTTCTTATTTGTAGACTCTGCCTGGCCGTTACCATGTGGATACTAATTTAAATAAGTTCTCAATTAGACCCCATTTTTGATAGCCCATTCTGTGATTTTGGAACCAATGAATGCTAAGGTGTTGTCTGATATAATAGTAGCTGGCACACCAAATCTAGTTGTTATCCCTTCATAAAAGTCTAGTATGTTGGAATCATTTGCTTCTTTGAGTGCCACTACCTCGGTCCACTTTGTAAAATAGTCAGTTGTTGTCAAAATCCACTTATGGCCTTGGCTAGAATTTGGATTGATGATTCCAATGAAGTCCAATCCCCATTGCATGAATGGGTGGTCAACTAAAATTGGGTGTAATGGGAGAGCTGCAAATCTCTCATTGCCTGTAAAGAATGCACATTTTATGCACTTTTTAATCCATGTATAACAATCACTGAACAACTTGGGCCAAAAACAAACTAACTTCATGATCTTGATAGTTGTTATTTGTGGATCAAAATGGCCTCCAACATCTCCATCATGGAACTCATGCAACACCCTTTCAATCTGATCTGTTCTAATGCATTTCAATAGAACTCCATTGATATCTTTTTTAACAAAAAGCCATCAACAAGAACATATGGAATGGATTGTAATATGAAATGTCTCCTCTTTGCTTTGCTTGATTCTAGAGGGAAAAATCCTATCCGCAAAAAATGCATCACATTCTCAGTCTAGTAAGGAGTGGGTACATTGTCATTTTCTTTCTTTGGACCATTTTGTAGCACAAAAAGGATTTCATTTTCATTGCTTTCTCCAACTTGTTTACTCGTGGCCAGCTGCTTGCACAATCCTTTTCCAAAAACCAGCTTAGAGACTTTAATTTCAATGTCATATTCCTTGACATGAGTGTTCTAGCTTGCGTGTTTTTCATTCAGATCCTTGTTTAAAAGAAAATCCTTGACCCCTGCGTGAGAAATCAACAATTGGATCTTATTATTCAAAACTAGATGCTTGAATTTCTTCAAACTTTTGATCACTTCCAGTACATGATTCTTGATGAAGGAGTATCTCACTTCATATTCCTCCAAACTCTAACTGAAGAAAGATATTGGCTACTCAGATCCCTCTCTGTTATGCTTTACTAGGATTACAGAGGTTGTGTCCTCACCGCCAAAGTCATATAACATGAAATCCTTGGAGAAATCAAGATTGACAAGAGTTGGGGCTTGAGATATAGCTTCTTTTATTGCTTCAAAACTTGATATACCTTCATTTGTCCATTTAAATTCCATACTCTTTGATGGGTCATTGTATTGCTCCAATCATTTAACTGACATAATCTCTAGTCAGTGTCATTCTAAACCAGGGTTATGTCCTAGGTTGTATGCAATGGAGTTTAATGGAACCAGTTATCTATTGGGTCTATTAGGAGGTTGCTTAGTTTAGTGAATAATCTACAGAATTGTAATACAAATCTACGGAATTGAGATACAGATCTACAGAATTCAACTAAAATGATGAAAGGAAATTAACATCTACTCTTCTACTTGAAACTGAAATGTGTAGACACTACTTTAACAAATGAAATTACAACTGCATAAATGAAGCTAGCTGAAAGTGAGATTACTTTTCAATAAGATTTTCATAAAGGAAACATCTATTCTAAATGAAATCCATAATGAAGAAAATGAATATAGTTAATCAAAACATGCATGTAAGATTCTCAAACAACAATTGCAGTAAAACTTATCAAAGAATTGTATGCGTAAATGAACTCAAAATAACCTCTTATCTCCTCAGTCGAGTGGGCCCTTACTCTTCCTTGGGATAGAGGGATTAGCAACCTTTGATTCTCAAAATGATGCAACTTTCATTAACTCATAATAAGTTCCATAACATAGATAGCAAATAATAATTCCAAATCCGAATGCAGATAATCTATCATAGTATATCAAAAATTAGTTCTTAATATGTTCTGAAGACAGAGTCTTCACATAGATATTGTTAGTTACAAATCTCCCTATAATAGGTGGCACTAACCATCTTCCACCAAATAGTAACTAAAACTCATAAATTCCTACAGGCAGTTAGAAACAAGCCCCAAACTAATAGGTCAACTTGGGGGAAAAAGTTTCCTACCTCTTGCTCTAGACTCGGGATCCATAACTACCAGCAACATCCATCATTTCCTGCACACATTGTAGACACCAAATTCGTGTCTTACGACCCCTTGTGACCCGCATCCCATTTGCAACCTAACCTCATTACCTAAACCTTACACAATTATTTATTAATTACCTTGTAATTGATAAATCCCCATCACCTCACCTGCCCACCTCATTTTGCCACCCTCATCATGACCTAGCCCTAATCCTAAACTAACCTAATTAAAACCTAAAACTTGGTCTATACACCTACACCCATGATGAAGGACCCCTTTCTCACACCCAAAACTGACATTCTAGTCACTTGACCAAGCCCGCAACTAATCTCTCGGGGAGAAAAGTAGGGAAGGTGGGATATTTTACTAAAAATAGCCTACTTTTTCTCCTTACCGATGCCGGGTTTCCTACTCAACCGCCATCGGTTACGTAACCGCCATCGGTTCCCTGTAAATGGGCTCCCCAAACCAAAAACAAAGGATCGGAATTTCATTTTTTGGGATCAGTGGAAAGGATTCTTTGAATCAAGAAAGAGCATCATTGGAGAGCGAGGAACAGAGTCCAGATCTTCACTTGACTGATGCAGAGACAAGTGAAGAGACAAGGAGAGTTAGCAGCCAAGGAAGAGCAAGCCAAGGACTACAACTGGATACCAGAGCCCTGTGATACTCAGCTGATTTGATCTGCTGTGTGCCAGACCATCCTACCTCAGTTCTGCCTTTGCCATCAGAGCTCTTGGACCTGCATCTCTGTCAATAACTAGTAAGTCACATCTTGCATGTCCTCTGTTAATAACATTTCTTCGACTTTTTGAATCATAAGTCCTCATAAATCCATTCTTGGATCCACTACCCAACGTGTCATTGCATCTAACTATCATTCACCTACCTCTCATCACCTTATTTCCTAATATCACCTATATACAGCCTTACCAACAACAAAACGTTATCCTAACGACACAACCACCCCATAAAACAACCAACCTATCAGATCCTATACCCTACCGATATCGGTCATCAATAACCGTCATCGGTTATCAGTGACCGGCCATCGGTTATTGTGACTCAAAAACCAAAAAAACAGCCTTTCCCCTACCCAGTTCAACAAAGCAATTTAATTGATATCTTACAGTCTTTTGTGTTAATTCATATTAGCAGGGGAACTGACCACCTTCGAAAGGAAGTTTTATATTTCCTGGGCCCAAGGCAGTTTCCTCATTTATTGTCTAATTAAAATCTTGTGGTCTTGTGTTCTTATTTGCAGGTAGTCCTTCCAAGACAAAAAGGAGTTCTTCGCAGTCAGCCTGATCTTTCTCTACGGTACGCGCACACCATCTCGACATTCTACAGGTATTCCTCCTAGCCCCAACCCTTATCTGTTTCTAAAAGGAACGAAACATTCCGAGTGAAACATTTTGGCACGCCCGGTGGGACCCATTTTTGGGTTTCTTTCATTTTGCTTGCTTTCATATAGGGGAGTATACTTGCTGTTGCTCTTCTTTTAAAAATATATTCAAAAGGTTTTTTATTATTTTGATAAAATAACTTGCTTTGCTTTTACATCTCGCATTAGTGAAAGTCATCTCTCTTGCTTCATCGAACATAATTTTCGATTTGGGTTTAAAACACATGCATTGCATTCCTGCTTGTTGTTTTTCAATTCTAGTGAACATAGATTAAGTAACAGGTCGTACACATGGGGGTGATATCCACGGTATTGACAGGAAATTAATCTTACTTTCACTGCACAACACATACCGAATCACTTCACAATTAACACAACAGCTCAAACAACCCCCCTTTTCCGCGGTATTCCTCCGCCCGATTGAGGTAACCTTATGAGCCAAAACAACTTGACATTTCCCCTAAGTCTTTTGTTTAGGATTCTGACATCATTCTACGTCTAAAGGCATAAGCCCACAATAATTAAAATTAACCCTAGGGTTAATCTCTGGATTTGCGTGTGCATCTTGCTTGTTTTTAGTTCTGTTTTCTTTCTCATACTCTGTCTTCTGTGATCAATAATTGGACAAGTATACTAAACGTTGTTAAAAATCAAATTAACAGCCTTTTATATCTTGTTAGCCCAGACTTCTTACACCGACATCGGTTACCTAACCGACGTCGGCTATAGTATAACCGACATCGGTTACTAGACCGATATCGGTTACTGTCTTTTCCAATTCCTGACAAACCAGCAACCTACCAATTTTACCAGTCTGAGTTTGTTTCTATTCCTGACAGATTGAAACCCTACTGTGAACTCCTGTCCATGGTTGTTATCACTCGAAAGCAAGCCACCGCCATGGTTTCACATGCTTGCTCTGTTTCTTTTTGCCTGAATCACCCCCTTCACATTCTGTGGGGAATCCTACGGATACCAGCGAGGTTCCTAAAATTCCTGTGGGAGATAAGGACTTTGCCAAGTTTCTGGATGCTAATTCTAGCGCTGTACAATACTATTTGTCTCATACCCCTGACCGTACGCCTGATGGTCAGCTCCTTGTTGGTATGCCTATTAGTATAGCTGCTCATTTAGCTCCCACTCCGCCTGATAACACCGCCTTGCTTCCTGCATCTCTAGCCCCGTCTCCCAATCCGACGGCTTCAGAGGTTCATACGACTCAGATTAGCTTTCCGTTGGTTAATCTTGGACCCCACATATCATTACCCGCCGACTGCCCCTACCTCATCTCTCTTGCAGAACTGCTCCGTTCATGACTTGCTCTCTGCCACCTATCCACACGAGCTTTCCTTCTCAAGCTCCGCCTACCTTTTCATTCCCATACACGTATCTAGTGACCTCAACATCCTATATGGGACATCCCTATTCGGTTGCCTCAACATATTCATCCTCCACACCTTATCAACACTTAACCCCACCAGTGTCTAGCGGTGGTCCTTGGCCCAATTTGCCTCCCGTTTACCACAACCACACCATCATCTCATCCAACTACTGATTTAATTAAACAAATGATGGACAAAATGCAAAACCTGGAGGCTTCTGTTTCAGGAAGTCGTAGCGCCTTGACATACGAGCAAGTTTGTCGGGAGCCCATTCACCCGTCTGTCCCCCTTCATTCATATCCTCCTCAATGGGAGTTGCCGAAATTTACTCGTTTTAATAGTAAAGAGGATCCTCAACAACACTTGCGATCATTTAGACATGCTTGTTATTTGATTGCTCATGATGATGCCTTGTTACTCCGCACCTTTCCCATGTCCTTATCAGGACCTGCCTTAGAGTGGTACAGTGCTTTAACCCAGCACTCGATCTTCTCTTTTAACCAGCTAGTCCAATCTTTCTTGGATCATTTCTCCATTAACATTGCCAAGAAAGTATCTATCACCGACCTCTATGCCATCCGAAAATTTGAGGACGAATCTATCGCAGATTTCGTTGGACGATGGCGGGGCCTTATCAACCAACTTACGTATGCCTTGCCTCAAACCGAACTTATCGAACTGTTTACGCGGGCCTGCGCTAAGCACATCTCCCCTACCCTCCAAATTCAAACTTTCCGTACATTCGATGAGGCCTTTACTATGGCTCGAAAATTAGAAATTCGAGCCTTAGAGGAAGAGAAATTGCGGTTGCGCAACAAAAACTCCACTTTCCGAACTCCAGATTCCACCAACAAACCTAACACCACCAATCCTCACCCATCGACCGCTTCGAAATCAAAAGGGGCCGTGCACGCGGTGATGGTCAAATCCCAACCACCGTCTAATACCCCGCCAAAAACCACTTATAAGTATAAAGCAGAACCCATCAACTACACTCCCTTGGGAGAAACATATGGTGTGATATTGGAAAAATTGCTCAAAGCAGGAGCCATTACCTTACCTCCTGTTAAACCTCATTCCGGGTTTGATTCCACTCGTGCCATACCTTCCTGGTACAAAGAAAATGACTTCTGTAACTTCCACCGCGTGAAGGGACACAGTCATGAGAACTGCAAGATGTTGAAAAACATAGTGCAGGAAATGGTTGATGCGGGGGATATAGCCCTCGATAATCCTAATTCCCCTGCTAACCAAAATTTGAAAATATTCAACAAACCATTCCCGAATCATTCTTCTAACAGTAACGTAAATCAAGATATCTTAGCCGAGGAGAGTGTTCATGAGATCCATGCAGTCTTCGATTCCCAGCCAAAGACCTCTATCGAACAAATTTTGAATCAAGCCTCTCCACTAACACAGGAATCCGAACCTCCTTCACCACCATCAAGCCAAAGTGAAATCATTCCTTTACCCATAAAAAGAGTTAACTTCCCAGAATTCTCTTCCCATCAATGAGTCTTCTTATACCACATCCCTACAAGACTGTGAGCGGATGTTATCTAATTTATCTATTTCCCAAACGTCCCCTTCTACCGCTCTTGCTGCACAAGAGGAAGGCTCGCCACTCCTTTTGACATCCTTAGACGAGAAATCTCTTACACCAACATCACCACATTCTTTAAACATGACAGATCCCCTCAAACACACTCTCCTACCTATTAGTCCCTCATCACCTAAATCTTTTCAATGACCAGTCGACCTCTTAACATCTATTGATACAGTGCCTCATCTACCCCCTGTATCACACCCACAGTGGACTGGAATCACAACCCGTCTTTCTTCCGTACAAAAGTTCATATTCACACGTGAGGACTGTCATTCCACAGAAGATAGACAGGCCCTATGGGAACGTTTGAGTACGCCATATTCTACTCAAATGCAAATGACCGATCCTGAGGCCTCCACCATATACCCGAAGTGTTTACAGAAGCTTAAAATGCCCATGTTCTCACCTTCACCCCCCTCACCTCTACCAAATGCCCCGTCCACTTCTATTAACTTAACCAAATCTTCCCCTATGCTTGGGACCTCACCCATACCTAGTCTAACACACCCACCTAAGCGACTTGATTTATCCTAAAAATAAAGCCGTTCCACCCCATTAGGAGACAGACTCAATCTCCTCAACCTATGCCTCTATCACAATTAAAACCCATCATCGTCACACCTACCTTCCATATTGGGACCCTCATCCCTCTACCTTACATCAATATATCATACCTCCTGCGTTTTCTTCAAAACGACCTACGCCTTCTACACCTATACAGAAAGCCCAGGGTATAACAACACCGTCACCCCCGCGTATCCTGTCCACCTATCAACCCTAAACAAATTCCATCATCAAAAGATTTGTTTTCGGTCACTCCTATTTCCCCGTGGTTTTTTTCTGATACCACATCATCTGTGGCCTCATCATCCAACATAGCTTCTGCGCCAAAGAAACCACGTTTAGTGAAAAACCACGTGTCAACACCCCTCGGCTAAACCACCACCCGTACGAACCAACCACGCCCAAACATTACCAAAACCCGCACAACCAATACCCTCATCCTCCTCTGATTTTGACCCACTCAAAGGATCTTACGCCAAAATCCTTGCTATGTTGGTGGAGAATGCGACTATTTCCCTACCCCCACTTAGACCTTATGACCCGTCTAAACCTCGACCTATAGGTTATGATGAGTCTAAAATCTGCGCCTATCACCGCACACCTAGGGCATGATGTGGAGGGATGCAAAGCTTTAAAAACCATCCTTCGTCAGTCACCTCTCCCAGATAGAAAGGTTAAGAAAGACAACTTACGAAGGGAGAGACCTTTAGCTTCAATTCCCTCTACTATATCATCTGTCCCCGCCTCACCAAGATCTATCATTATTACAACCCCACCTCTTGAAGACCATGAGTTATCCCAACCATCTTCCTCATCTCAGGTCTACGAGATCAATATGATTAGTGTCGCTACTCGAGGGCAGAAAAACAATGGGAAAGCAAAAGAAAACACGCCTGCGGCATCTCTTTCTCCGTCAAACATCCCGATTGCACCACCACCTAAAGTGGTTATTCGCGGACCCGCCTATCCCGTCTCTAATGGCATTGCCCACCGAACTATGATCAAACAGCTTCACCAATCACCCGTAAAAATGACACTGTATGATCTCATTCAGACTTCTGAATCTCATCGACAAGCTCTCGTTGAGATCCTTCAAGGGATAGAGGTTTTACCTAATGAAACCTTGCCTGTTACCTCTATTCTAACACCCAATCATGTTGCTTCACTCACTAAACAACCTATCTCCCCAACCACTTCAGGCTCTGTACAGCAAGCCGCTTCTGTCAGTTTCTCCGAAGATGAAATTATCGACTTTGGTACCGAAGATCCTGACCCTGCTCTTTTCATCTCAGCGTACGTTCGGGATATCCGGGTACGTCGTGTTATGATTGACGGGGGGCACCAGCCTAAACATCATCTCTTCAAAAGCCTTCCAACAAATGAATATCCCTTCCAGTTGCATGTGTGCCAACCCCATCATGTTGCGATCATTCAATGATGCTATTACTTCTACTTTAGGCACCGTGATCCTTAACATTCGTGTAGGACCACGTACTTTACCCAACACTCTTCTATGTCCTTGAGGGAGAGTTCCAATACAATATGTTGTTAGGACCGCCCTTGGATCCGGGGCTATGGGATGCGTTCCCTCAACATTACATAGATGCATAAAATTTGAGTATGAGGGGAAGTCCTATACCATTAAAAGCTGATCTTCCCTCCCTTCAAATCTTGCAATATGTTGTATTACCCTAATGATGTACTTGTACCAATCAAGACACCCATTCATCCAATCCAGCCGTCTACTTCCGACACACCTACACCTTCAACCAACGAAACCGCTGTTACAAATATTACTTCCTTTCCCACAAATAACATCCCAACCTCCGACCCCTTAGTAGATGTTTTTTCAACGCCTTACGCTGGGGGAGTACCGCCTATATCAACGTTAGTTCTTTTCCTACCCCGCAAGAGTATGGACAATTACATGCACATCCCACCTACGACCGTCGCGTGGGGGAAGTAATCTCCTACGGACCACCCCATTGCTGCACCAACCTAACGTATGGGGGGGTGTTGGACGCATCTTCCATTACCCCTAAACCTCCTCTTGGTGTGGTTCCCTTCCAATCTGATTTTCAATACTTGAAAAATCATCGTTTCGCCCTCACCTTCTTGACTTGTTGTGCTTGGAAAGGCTTTGGTTTTGGTCTTTACGAACAAGGCCGACATACACTCATTCCCGTGACTACCCGCAAACACAATGATCACAGTGGTCTCGGGTTTTCCTGAAACACCTACATAGGAGACACCTCCTGTCAGCTGTATCCTGGAAGAAGATGATGTCACCCCCTACCCAAACCATCATCACACACTTTGCCATCATCACCCATAGAATCAATGGACCCTGAATCTATCCCTCCTAACTTTTTTTTTTCATAAATTCCATCTTCATAGGTCCTCTCACTTATCAACGCGATAATGAGAACCCATCTTCTCTTCCCCTTCTATATCCAGACATGATCGAAGAGGATTCGCCTTTGATTAATGTTTGTTGAGTGCCAAGATGATGACTCCATCCTCTCTTACCTTGGGGTGGACGACTCCTATCTTCAACGCGCCTTACCATCTGAAAATCAAACCATGTTGAATGAATCAACTATAGAAATCAACATCCACACAGAGGAGGATCCTCACATTGTGAAGATCAGACAATCCCTTAACACAATCAGAACAAGCCGGCTTTACTACCTTTCTCTGTACCCCGCAACCAAGCTTTTGCTTGGTCCTACGCTGACATGCCAGTAATTGACCCTACCATTGCCATCCATAACATCACCCTAAACCCCGATTCCAAAGCCAGTCAAACAAAAACTGAGAAAAATGCATCCATGCATTGCCCTCTTGGTCAAAGAAGAGCTTCAACGACTTCTTTCTGTTTCCTTCATCTTTCCTATTGACTATCCTCAATGGATTTCTAACATGCGTACCTGTTACTAAAGTGACGGGGGGACTGCGGATATGCACGGATTTCTGAGACCTTAACCTCGCTTGCCCCAAGGATGACTTCCCCCTCCCAAGTATTGATCAACTTGTTGATCTCACTGCGGGCCATGAAATGCTTTTCTCTCATGGATGGATTTTCGGGATACAATCAAATTTTGGTTGCACCCGCCGATCAACATAAAACCGCTTTCATAACTCCTTGGGGAACCTTCTGTTTATCGTGTCATGCCGTTTGGGCCTTAAGAATGCTGGTGCTACTTATCAGCGGGCTATGACTTACATTTTTCATGACATTAATGCACACTATCCTTGAGGATTATGTCGATGATCTTCTTGGAAAATCTAAACATCGCAGTGAACACCTTGATGTTTTAACCATTATTTTCGATCGCCTGTTGCAATATTCAGTCCGGCTTCAACCAAAGAACTGTGTCCTTTGGTGTTCTTTCGGGAAAACTTCTTGGCTTTATCGTCTCTTTGCGTGGGCATCGAGGTCGATCCATCTAAAGTAAAATCTATCCTAGAAATGGCCCCCACCCAAAAGACCTCAAAAAATTGCATAGTTTGCAGGGTAAACTTCAATCCATCCGGCATTTTATCTCTCAACTCTCGGATCGATGTCTCCCCCTTTCATCACCCTTCTTAAAAAAAGAAATTACCTTTTCAATGGAGTGAGGAGTGTCACCAAGCCTTCGAAGCTCTCAAATCCCTATCTCTTGCAGCCACCCGTGCTTATCCCACCCCAGGATGACCACCCCTTTTTACCTTTATCTTTCCGCCACTGACCATGTTATAGGAGCTATGCTCGCACATCGGGACTCGGCACGTCGAGAACATGGCCGTTTATTATATAATTCGTACCCTCATGGATTACGAGACTAGGTATACACATGTAGAAAAAATTGTGCCTAGCCCTATCATTCGTAGCCACCCAAACTCCGACATTACCTCCTGAATCACAAAACTTTTGTCATCACCAACATGGACCCCCATTCATTATATGTATGCCAAACCACATCTAAACCAGCGCATCGTTCGATGGCTTATGCTCCTCACTGACCTCGACCTTGAATTTGTACAACAGAATTCAATCAAAGGACAAAATCTTGCAGACCAACTTGCGGAGGCCCCTTTACCTAGGGAACAATTCACCAATTTTAATTTCCCTGACGAACTCATCACCGCTCTTTCACTCGGGGAAGAGTTTGTATCAAATGACCCTCTTCTTCGATGGATCTAAATGCCAGCGTGGTGGAGGAGCTGGCGTTCTTCTCATCCCTCTTGACGCTGAACCTATGCCTCTTTCATTCTGGCTTGATTTCCCCTGCACTAATTAATACAACGGAATACGAGGCCCTTGTTCTGGGTCTCCAAGTTGCGATACACTTAGGTATCAAATCTATCAATATTTTTGGCGACTCTCAATTGGTAGTCAATCAAGTTATGGGCATCTACCAATGTAAAAATGAGGAACTTCAAAAGTACAAAAACTACGTGGACTCACTTCTAGCCTTATTTACTCACTGATATTCTATCCAAACCATTCCCCGCTCCACTAACAAATTTGCGGATACTATGGCTTGCTTAGCCTCGCAAATTCCAGCTTCATCAACTGACTTTGAATTATTCATCTTAGTCCAACAACTTTTTGCACCATTCTACTCAACCCCGGTAGTTTGTATGATAAATACCGTGTCTACTAATTCACAGGATACCTGGCGTACCCCCACCCCTAACTCTTCACGACTATCCTTACAATCTCTATTCTCCCACCTGACCTTACTAGTAACGGCAAACGTGCCTTTCTTAAAAGTTTTTAGCGTTATGTTGTCATGGGGGGACTCCTCTATAAACGTGGCTTTGATGGTATCCTCCTTCGCTGTTCTAACCGGTACGGAGGTCACCTTTACCATCCAACAAGTACACGACGGGATTTGTGGGTGGGACATTTTAGTGGCCTTGTCGTGGCTAAACGAATCCTTTGCCTAGGTTATTATTGGCATACTCTCAATTTAACGACTGCTATGAATATGTTAAGCATTGTGTTATGTGTCAACAACACGCCAACCTTCAACATACTCCTAGCCACCCCCTAAAGGTCGCACTGAGATCTTTGACCCTTTCTCACAATGGGGTTTAGACCTTATTGGTGAGATTCACCCGTCCTCTTCGCAATGTCACTGATGGATAATCACAGCGACTGAATATTACACAAAATGGGTAGAGGCCATTCCACTCTTTTCAATCAAAGAAGAAACTAAATTGTCGGAATTCATTAACCATCACATTATCTGTCGTTTTTGGCATTCCTAATCGCCTGATAACAGATAATGGTAAATCTTTTAAAAAACAAGTTGTTACAAGACCTTTGTGACAACTTTCGGTATCAAACTTAGTTTCTCATCGCCTTACTATCCGCAGGCCAATGGTCAGGCTAAATCTTCTAATAAAATCCTAACCAAAATCCTCATGAAAGTTGTCAATGAATCCGAAAGAAATTGGCATGAGCACATTCCCTTTTCCCTTTGGGCTTATCGTACTACCATTTGTACCTCCACTAATGCCACACCTTTTTCTTTGGTATATGGTACCCGAGGCTGTGTCCTGCCTCTCGAAGTACAAGTACCCCTCCCTTAGAATATCTCTTCAGGATATTCTAACCAACGATGATTTCCGCCAAGAGGCGGTTAGCCCAATTGGAGCTTCTTGACGAGCATCGTCTTACAGCTCTCGATCACCTTCAAATCTATCAAAAACGCATCAAGCATGCTTATGATAAGCGACTTCAGGAGAGTACCTTTAAGGTTGGTGATCTTGTCCTCAAAGAGAATCAGCATGTAACCAAACTAGAAAAGAGAAAATGTGGAAAATTTGCTCCCAATTGGATTGGGCCTTATATAATCACTCACACTTATGGATCCGGCACTTATCGTTTAGCTTCGCTTAATGGTAAACTTGAGCCTGAGCCCCTTAATGCCTTGCATCTTCGACCATTCTACTGTTGAATTTAGTGTTATATCACTTCTTATCTACCTATTGCTCGTACCCTTGAGCTCATTTACCGCTACATACACTTTGTTTTCCTACACCTCATAATAAAAATCAAGATCACATAGTTTGATTCTCACCTCCCCGCTTGATGACGCCTTCCCCTTTTTAGTCTAGTCCATGACTTCAAATTATTAAAATAACACCGTATTCTTATGGGATTTTCTTGAGTCAAACTTCCTACTAAACTAGATGCTTCACGCCAAAAGAACATTCTAGCTCATCTAAATTAAATATAGACTGCTCCCTCGAAGGACAGCTATCATGCCGAACTATTGCTGCTATTATTTATAGATTGCTCCCCCGAAGGACGGCTATGCACTAAAATCATATCTTCTACTATAAATAGACTGCTCCCTCGAAGGACAACTATACACAGTCAACCTTTTTCTCAGAAGCTTCTCACATTGATCAGCTTCGTGAAGACCTCAAGAATAAAACAATCAATATTCCTTGTAGACTTCCCGCATCGATCAGTCTATATTCAATAAAATAAAAGCCTCATTCAAAAGAACTTTTTGGGTCATGGACTTGTCCTATTTAGGGTAGGTTATCTTTCGTCAGAACACTCACTTTGTAACAAGTTCTCTGTACCTCAGCTATATCATCCACCTCACTCTCACCATTTGTTTCAACTCAAGGGATGTAACGTACGTAACGCTCGATATGTTGTGATCATACTACTCTTTTCCACCTATTGACTTCTCATCTATGCACGGTACCTAAGGCTTCAAGCTCGTTCTACGTTTGTGTGGTTTTGTTTTGGCTCTTTTCACGTATGGGAGAACTCTCTTTCTGCTTTGCCTCGCATCTAGGATTGTGTGTTGATCTTAATCAGGACATGGTTCCCCTACGACTTGGGAAGGCTAACTTTCGCTTCCCTTATACCTTTTACAACATCACCAATTCATTACCAACACCAACAACCTTCCCTTACCAATATTAATATCAATATTTTTACCAACCAACCAATTGCCTAAACCGTACCCAAATTGTCTGAATTCGCCTCTCCCTGATCCTAAGGCGGAGAACTACATCGGTCTGAGGCCCCCTCCTTGCCTTTGTGTAATGGGCTATATAGGTAGCACTTCGGAGACATAGGGTCTCCCAAGGTTAGCTCGACCATCCCCTACCATAACCTAGCCGGCTGTGGTGAAATATAAATATTTTTGTGTATTTCTATTTTAATCACATTCCTCTTTATCCTGTTTCAAAAACACCAAAAATCACAACGCAAACATTCTTATTTTTATCGTAACTCAAAAGAACATACATCTTTAGCTTTATTTTAGATGTTAAACAAATAAATATTCTCTATCATCGACTCACAGAGTCGGCATCCTTATTTATCCTTATATTCCTGCTAAAAATTCATTTAGACCCTTGCACCTCCTCTCGAATCAGGTGGTGATCATGAGCGTCAATGCGCCCTCAACTGACCTCTCCATCCTCAAAGGTACCGTGGCTATTGGATACCAGCCCACTGATATGCTAATCTCTCCTGTAACATATGAATACGCCCTCTCGCATGGAGGACTCCAGCCTCTAGTCTCTCCGCCCATGATTCCGCACCCGCTAACAAATCCTCTTGTCTCATTCATCTGCGTTTGGAGCTGATGAACCAAACGCTACAGACGATCCCTCTCTCGCTGTAATCACCTCTATGTCAGGACGATCACGTACGCCTTGCAGCTCTGCTACCCACCATAATCTATAGGCCTCTGTCGTTCTTGCGTACCAGTTAACCCTGGCGAATCGGCTGCTATCTCCTCTGGCCCTTCTGGAGGTGTTGGTTGGGGAGGTGAGAATGCTACCTCTGCGTCGATCCTCATATACGGGTCTTTAAGCCTGCGGTATGTCCTACACAAATCCAAATTGTCGCCCGCACGCGATCTATAGGAATCCTCTCATACTCACCTGGCCTGTGCCCCTGCGATCCACCTCAATTGCTCTACACCCCTCAACTCCTCAGCTATATTATCTGTTACCATATAGTTCCCATAAGGCCGCCAACAGATATCAGAAATCGTCACCCTCTCCCATACCTACCTGTAATACTCAATGTCACCCGTCACGGCCTGAGATCTTGCCTCTTGTTCTGTCTGGACCCATCGTCTGAATCCCAACCTCTGTACTCCGGTCTCTCCTGTCTGGATGGGTCGGCCTATTGGTCGCACACAAACAATGTGCTCATAGGCCCAATAGTGTAATAAGTATGAACAATCCAGTGTCATTCTGTGATTTCACCTACAAGCCCATAAACCCCTGTATAACTCCGCCAAATTTGCAGGTGCCCATGCAAAAGTCACGTTCCTTTCTATCATCTCCCAGATAACACACATCAATGCCTTTGGAAATCTTCCCCCTTCCGCCCTCGGTAACGCATAATACCCTACCGCTATCATTCATATTACTGCTAACCTTGTCTCCTCAGGATGTGCTGCATACATTATCCCATACGTAAATGATAAACCTCGCTATGTCAAATCTCATGCGTATGGACCAAATACTGCTGTTATCTCTCCCCGCGCCGCGCTAGGTAAGGTCTGATATACTGGTTCTCCTGTAATAGGGAGTCTCAAAATATGGAACACATCTTCCAATGTTATTGTCATCTCCCCTGTTGACAGATAAAACGTATTCTTCTCTGGATTCCATCTTTCAATTAACGCCTGCAACATAGCATGGTTACGTGTGATTCGTGAATAATAACGGATTCCACTTAACCCCAAATGATTTATCAATGTCCATTCCGCTGGTGTTACATCCGCTCAGATTCGTGACAACAGTGCTGGCACACTATCATTCATCCTCAACCCTGCCTCTGCCTGCATACATCAAAACAACAAACAACCATTCAATCCATCAGGGTTTTTCTCACATTCTGAAAATTCCTCCAGTAACTGGTATCGGTTATGAATAACTGGTATCGGTTCAGTAACCGATACCGGTTATCCCTAACCGCTACCGGTCACTGTCAATTACATACACCTTGCCTAAAACAACCACCTACGACAATAAATTGCTCGTTTATTCCTCTCTGTATACACAGACATACCCAAAACCCTTGATTACCTACCACGTAACACTCACCTCATTTGTAACCCTTGTTATCATGTTTTCTTTCTCATATCTACCCACCTACTCTCCCCCATCTTATTCAAAAAACATGCAGTAATCAAATCACAACCCAAACGTTTACCTCTTGCGTTGCAGCAGCTTGAGGTGGCCCTTGTCTTCCCTCTCGTCCCTACCTGCTGGATGCTTCTCCTCGTTCTGCCATGATCACCACCCTTTTTTTTAAAATTCACCTTTCTGCCTTCTGAATCTCAGATCACATTCACTTTCCCTGTCTCTTTTCTTATCACCTAAATCTCTCATGCAATACCCTGTCTCTTTTCTCCTTATCACTCAAATCTCTCATTCAAATACCTGTCCCAGTCGTCAAAAAGCGTTGCGTTCGCGTATTTAACTTCTTGCATGGCTCTCAAAATTAGAACTTAAGTTGCCACCCTAGCTTTTTTATTTTTAGAAAAACTCATACCTAAATAACCGGTATCGGTTATGTAACCAATATCGGTCTACTAGCTACCGGCGTCGGTTACCTAACCGGTATCGGTTATACACCTGCCTTTTTGAAACATGGTTCTTTTCTTCGTTTTTTTTTACCTAATTTTTGTCGCGCCCGCCTCTTTTCCTGCATCTCATCACCATTATCCATATTTTTCCATCCAATACACATATCATTACAATTTCATTAACATCATCTATTTTACAAAAACAAACAAGCCATCAACTAAGGATACCAAAACAAAACAAAAAACTATCTATCTATACATCATTTGGATCCAACTCATCAGATACATATATAACAATGTCCCAAAACCAGCACCACAACATGCAACATTTCATCATATAACATGTCATCCATATATAGGTGCAAAAACAAAGACATCAACATCATCCATATATCAACATGTCAATTAAACTCATCATACATTCTATATCACAAACCATCGACAAAATACTTAAAAACATTTTGAACACAACATATGAATCAAAACATCATCTCTATATATATATACAAGTTTCAAATATACAATGTGCCCTGCATCGGGGCCTCTGTGATCTCATCATCCAACAAAGCGGCACGCAGGCCGCAATAACTATCAAACAGCTCGACTCGGCTCGCAGGCCGATCCCTCATATCAAAAATAGCTCGACTCGGCTGGCAGGCCGGTATCAACTATACAACCCGTACTCGGCTCGCAGGCCGGTATACAAAAAAGAATGATACAATCAATACATGAATAAATGTAGGCACGCAGGCCTCTATCAACACAACCGGTTCGCAGACCGGTGCCCATGTCCATATATAAAAACTATTTGGGGATCCCTTAGCTCTCCCCACCGCCCTCGGCACCTGTCCCTGCTGGTCCCTGTGGCGCCTCTCGCCTCCTACCTGTAACGGACACGCCGGCTATGGCTGCGCCTCCCTGCGATCTCTGACTATGGGAGGTCTCTGCTCTATAAGCTACATATGGCTGATAATCAGCTCCGGTACCATCAAGAACATCCTGATAGTACCGGGCCTCTGCCCTTGCCTCCATATATCTGTCCCGTGCCACCGTAGGTACTGGGGCTGGTCCCCGGACTCCTACTACCAATGCCCCCTGTGCCTGTGATGGTGCCGCTGGTGGTGCCTGTGGCCGTGGTGGTATCTGGGCCTGTGCCTGGGGCTGTGGCTGCGCCACTGCTGGTGGTGGTGCCTGTGCCTGTGCCTATACCTGTACCTGTGCCTATGCTAGCTGCCCCTGTAGGACACCTATTTGTGCCTGTGCAGCAGCCAACTGTCCCTGTAATAGATGCACCTAGCCCCGGAGCTGATCTCGCTCTGCTATCACTGCAGCCAAGTCTGGCTGTGCAGGCGGTGCTATCATAGCTGCTCTCTGACCAGCCCACCACACCCTGTATGCTCCCGTACAACCAGCATCATCTACACCATCATCTGCCGGCCTCTCAGCAACCCAATCTGGATCCACGGGCTGTGGTGCAGGTAGTGGGGCCTCTACATCATCCCTCCGGTACTGAGGGAAGTGAGGTGGCTCGTCCTGTCGCAGCCCCATCTGCCTGCGTACCCTCTCTAGGGGTATCCTCTCAAACTCTCCCGGCCTCCATCCTGCTATCCAGAAAGTGTACTGGATCCAGCGTAACTATATTCGGGCTCCACTGTGCGGGTGATGACCTCTGTAAGGTCTCCATACGATGTCTACCGCTGTCAGGCCCTCTAACAAATGTTTATAATAGGCGACATCTCACCCTGCAAGAACTGCTCGTGGCTGGCCCACGACCCCCAACCATCTCTGAAAGCCATATCTGTATATGACCTGTGGCCCTGGCTGCTGGGGTAACCCTACTGGTCTGATGCATATGATGTGCTCATATGCCCAACACTGAAGTAAAAACGTCGAACAAATACCAAATCACCGCATCCGGCGATAACCCCAGAGCTCTCTGTATAGCTGCACCAGATACACTGGTGCCCACGCATAGCAAGTATGCTCCTCAATCATCTCATGCAGCACCCCCATCAGCGCTCGTGGAAAGTGGCCTCCCTCTGAGTCTGGGAGGGTGAAGCAGGTGATCCCGATCATCATCAACATGGCAAGCCGTGTCTCATGTTGATGTGCACGGTACATATCATCATACCCGATGCTCGCGCTGTGATAAGTCAGTAGCGCAGCTGCATCCCCGAAAACCTATAGTATGCTATCCATGGCTGTCTCCGCATCCACCTGGAAGACGACCTCTCCATCAATAGGTAATCAAAGGATGCGATACACATCCTCCAATGTGATGGTCATCTCTCCGGTCGGGAGATGGAACACATTGGTCGCTGGATCCCATCTCTCGATGAGGGTGACGATCAGGCTGTGATCTCTATCAATAGTCTTTATCGCTGGACTCCGCCGAGTCCCACCTCGCGCATGATCACCCAGTGTGCCTCGGATACGTGTGGCCGCATCCGCACCAACAGCGGGGGCATCCTATCCCGCATCATCAACTGCTGACGTGCCTGCAAAACCAACCCACATCCTTAGACCTACTCTTTATCACAACATCTACTTTACCCTCTAAACCCCCTTTTATCCCCCCGACCACACCCCAACTCTCTACCACCCCCCTCTAGCAACCTACCTTCAACCACCCAACCCCAACCCATACAAATCCCATATCTACCCACAACTCAACCCACCCAAACCACTACCCGACCTATATCCTTAACAGGAGAAACCACTTCATATTATTGTCCGTGCAGCTTTACAACACAAGCTACACGACAATAAGGGGCTAATGTAGACACCAAATTCGTGTCTTACGACCCCTTGTGACCCACATCCCATTTCGCAACCTAACCTCATTACCTAAACCTTACACAATTATTTATTAATTGATAAATCCCCATCACCTCACCTACCACCTCATTTTGCCACCTCATCATGACCTAGCCCTAATCCTAAACTAACCTAATTAAGACCTAAAACTTGGTCTATACCTACACCCATGACTAATGACCCCTTTCTCGCACCCAAAACCGACCTTCTAGTCACTTGACCAAGCCCGCAACTGATCTCTCGGGAGAAAAGCAGGGAAGGTGGGCTATTTTACTAAAAATAGCCTACTTTTTCCTTACCAATGCCGGTTCCTACTCGACCACCGTCGGTTACGCAACCACCATCGGTTCCCTGTAAATGGCCTCCCCAAACCAAAAACAAAGGATCGGAATTTCATTTTTGGATCAGAGGAAAGGATTCTTTGAATCAAGAAAGAGCATCAGGAGTGATCAAGAGAACCCGGATCTTTACTTGACTGAGCAGAGACAAGTGAAGAGACAAGGAGAGTTAGCAGCAAAGGAGAGCAAGCCAAGGACTGCAACTGGATACCAGAGCCCTGTGATACTCAGCTGATTTGATCTGCTGTGTGCCAGACCATCCTACCTCAGTTCTGCCTTTGCCATCAGAGCTCTTGGACCTGCATCTCCGTGAATAACCAGTAAGTTACATCTTGCATGTCCTCTTTAATAACATTTCTTCGACTTTTTGAATCACAAATCCATTCTTGGATCCACTACCCAACGTGTCATTGCATCTAACTGTCATTCATCTACCTCTCATCACCCTATTTCCTAAAATCACCTATATACAGCCCTACAAATAACACAACTACCAACAACACCACCACCCCACAAAACAACCAACCTTCAGATCCTAGACTCTACCGATATCGGTCATCAGTAACCGCCATCGGTTATCAGTAACCGGCATCGGTTATACTGACTATAACCAATAACCAGCCTTTCCCCTACCCAGTTCAACAAAGCAATTTAATTGATATCTTACAGTCTTTTGTGTTAATTCATATTAGCAGGGGAACTGACCACCTTCGAAAGGAAGTTTTATATTTCCTGGGCGAAAGGCAGTTTCCTCATTTATTGTCTAATTAAAATCTTGTGGTCTTGTGTTCTTATTTGCAGGTAGTCCTTCCAAGACAAAAAGGAGTTATTCGCAGTCAGCCTGATCTTTCTCTACGGTACGCGCACACCATCTCGACATTCTACAGGTATTCCTCCTAGCCCCAACCCTTATCTGTTTCTAAAAGGAACGAAACATTCTGAGTGAAACACACATCATCACATTTTACCTCACAAAGATAGTTAATCAGAGGTTCATGTGATAATTGGTTTACATAAAATATAGCAAGGAAAATGCATTAAACTCACTAAGATATAACTATAAAAATCATCCCCGTGTATTAATAAGTTATATCAAAATGGCATTTTTTGTTTGAAGAAATGATATAAATGAGCCAAATAATGCACTCATCATTTTACCCTTGACTTTACTTGTTGCATGTCCCTATGCAACTTAT